>BQNB010058586.1:0-37701 GCA_026074375.1 Tanacetum coccineum | reverse complement strand
TTAGGGCCAAGAGCCCAACATAAGCCAAGCTCGACCCAAGTTGTAACCCTAGGCGTCACCTTAAGGTGTCTTGCCTATAAATAACCCTTCTTCTTATGTGGAGAAGGGGGTTGGTTGGTATTATCTCATTTAGTAAGAATAGAACACCTTCCTTCCACCTCTTTCTTCTCTTTACATTTCTATCATTATGTATGCTTATATGTGTGATAATATGGTTTAGTAAGGAGGATAACACAACCAATAACATAAATATTAAGAGTCGCTAAATGGAAGCCTGATGATATTGGCCTAAAGGACGTTATGCATACTTGTTTTATATAAGCATGTGTTTGTTTTTGCTTATGTAAGGGGCTTATTAGCTTATACAATATAACTTAACGAGCTCATTTTAGAGTTTGGATGTCAATTAAGCTTTGTTTGAGTTTTGTTATGTACTTGCAACTCATGGTTATGAGTCTCGTGACATGTATTAGTCAAGCAAGTTATATGGTTCGTGTGAACAAAATAGTGTGGTGGTTCCTAAGATTGAATTACATTGAGTCCAATATGTGAAAATGAAGTCTAATTAGAATTTAAACTTGAAATGCTAAAGTTGCTTAAGAAAACTGTTTAATCGCTTTTGTTCGCGTGTGTGTGTATTAAGGGAGAGCAACAAAACCGAAAAAATAAATCAAAAACCCAAAACCCCCAAAATACTGGACTAATTATAAAACCAATGGTGCGGTTGTGATTTTTAAGAAAAACAAAAGTTTTGGTTTGGTTTTTGGTTTTATACGAAAACCCAAACTGAAAAACCGAGCCGCCTCATACTAATATTCATACAACTAATAAAAAAATATACATATTAGATCGATACAAGTAATCACTAAAGTCCAAATACTAAGGGACGCGTGTACTAGATATTCGTAACAGATGTTTATTTAGCTAACAGTACAATAAATTCGCAAAGTTAGTTTTTTTTATTTCATATACGGTCGCGCATCTCATCTTTATATATATGTTATGTAATGTTATTATTTTTCGACATAATATTTATCATACTTTCTAGGATTTCTTGATTTAGGTTGTCGATGTTAAAAATATATGTATTCGAATATTCAAAAATTTGATAATAATTTCTTAAAAATTTGGGTTGTATAAAATGTCAGATTTAGAACTCATGTAAAATTTTTCCAAAAGGAATAGATATTTGGATATTCGGATATGTGAAACTGTTATCCAAAATTTCTGATATCCAAATTGAAAAAACTTAGCAAAAATAATGAGTCTAACATAAAACCATCATCGTAAATTATGAATATCCAAATTTGTGATATAACTAGTAATTTACAAGTCCTTTAAATTATTGAAGTTAACAACAAAAAATTATTGTTGAAAACATCCCATTTCAAGTTTTCGCTTTAGGCCTCACAAAACTATGTAACGTCTCTAATACCATCATAATCGTATTTACTTCACTAACAAAACTTTATTTTTTAGATAACTGTGTCTAAATTCATGCAGTAACTGTTTGCGAAATTGATTTTAAACTTGTGAACAAATGGCCCTTCAATGAAAAAATCTAAAACCGAACCGCAAAAACCAAAACCTAAAAAAAACTAAACTTTTGGTGTGAGGTTTGTTTTTAAAAAACTCAAAACTGCGGGATTTGGTTTTAGCCAAAAACCGCCCCATACTCACCCTGAAAAAAACTAAATGTTAGGAATATTTGTAATACTTAGTTTCTACTGGTTGGTATGTTGTTCCTACTGGTAGAGTAATAGTTCCTACTGGCAGGTATGTAGTTCCTGCTGGTAAGGTTATTATCATAGTTAGTACTGGTAGGCTAAGTTTAGTTCCTACTAGTAGAATACTTAGTCCTGGTAGAGTCAAATAGTTATTCCAGGATAAGATTTTAGTTAGTTAGAGATGAGGATATGCATGAGCTAAATAAGGAAGATATTCATGCATATTAATCTCACGCATTTTGAGTGAATGCTGATTAGGGTTTCTCTCCTATAAAGAGAACCTACAGCTTAGGGAAATGTACACATCCAGAAAACACATTTCTCCTTGTTAATTAATAGAAGTCTATAGAAGGATCTTTTAGTTTTTGTTAATCCTGTTCTTCTTATTAGTTGTGTCTATATTCCGCATAGACATTAGCTTTTCAAAGCAGGAGTCTCTCTTGTGATTAGCTTGTGATTACATAGGTTAATCACCATCCTTAACAGGCAGTAAAGATCTATCTAGAGTGGGATCCAACAAGTGGTATCAGAGCCTGTTGAGAGTCTCTCATAAAAAGAATATACCTAAATCAAAGATCCTTATAAACCTCACAACCAAACACCTCTATACACTTTTTAAATGGCAGGATCTGACAATGAAAGCGATGATGCTAGTGTTCATAGTGAAGCCACCATTCCTCAACAACAACGAAACATTCAACCTCAAATCATTACCACTGTCTCAAACAACAATGCAAAGTTTCCTTATTTGAAGAAGGATGAGTATGAGGTCTGGTCTATGAAAATGGAATAATGGATCACAAATAATGATATGAATATCTGGAAGGTGATTCAAAATGGCAATAGCCTGAAGAGGACTGGAAGAGATCGTGATGGAAGGGTCATTATTCTTCCTCTAATGTCTACAGATGAATACATTGCTGTTCAGAGGGAATCAAAGGCAAGAACTACCTTGATTCAGTCTATTCCTGATGATCATATGGCTGATTTCCATTATATGGATGATGCAAGAGATATATGGAATGCAGTCAAATCTAGGTTTGGTGGAAATGCCGAATCCAAGAAGATGAGAAAGTCTATGCTGAAGCAAGAATTTTCAGAGTTCAGAATTAGTGAAGCAGAGGGATTGCACAAAGGGTATGACAGGATGCAGAAGATTCTAAGTCAGCTTAACCAACTCAAGGCCAAGCCAGAGGATGAAGATATTAATCTCAAGTTTCTAAGAGCTTTGCCTTCATCATGGTCTCAGGTAGCTTTAACCTTGAAAACCAAAGGTGGACTTGAACTTCTTTCTTTTGATGATTTGTACTACAAGTTAAAGACTCTTGAGGTAGATATCAAAGGATACTCTACTTTTTCCTTAAGCCAATCTGCAGGTCCAAGCCATTCTGCATTTGTTAGTACCACCAGTGCTAGCAAAAAGATGTCATATGCAGATAGTCCAAGCTATACTTCATCTACCTACACTGTTCCATCAAACTCTAAGACTGGGTCTCACAGATCTGGTAATGTAATTGAAGATGTTCTTCAATCTTTTGTTGCTGATACTGAGCCAGAACAACAACTGGCTTATGAAGATTTTGATCAGATAGAAAAACTAGATCTGGAGGAGATGGACTTAAAATGGCAAATGGCTATGCTTTCTGTTAGAGTACACAAGTTTGAGCAGAAAGCTGGAAGGAAGATTGATTTTGATAAGAAGGAATCTGCTAGGTTCAATAAGAAGAAGGTCAGATGTTACAAGTGTCTTCAAAGAGGCCACTTTGCCAGAGAATGCAGGGCAAAGGTAGGAAATGACAAGCAGAGATATTCCTCATTCAAGATTCAGGAGATTGGAAAGAAGGAAGAAGATTCCAAGGCCTTGATTACAGTTGATACATTGGTTGATTAGACAGAGCATGATGGTCAGAGTGATGGAGTTATTACTCCTAAAGAGTTTGGTATGATTGCTGGTTGTGATACTGAGGATGCAATTGGAGAAGGTGCTGCCAAAATATACAACTTGCTCACTGGAGCTGATACAAAGAAAGCCAGTACTGCAGGTGATGCTGGAGAATTTGCTCTCATGGGTGTCACTTCTGAGGTACATAACTGCCCTTTTGGTTGTGACAATAAATATAATGAACTTCAAAAGCAGTATAATGAACTTAATGAACAAAATATTGAATATTTTATACAAGTTCAAGCCTATAATAACTCACTTAAAACTTTGGAAAAACAAAAGAGAGTTCTTCAGAAAAATCAGTTGACACTTGAAGACAAGATTAGGGTGTTGTCTATTGAACTAGAAAATACAACTAATCTGCTAAAACATTCTGAAAGAATAAATGCTACTGCTGAGACTGCTAAGAAAGAATTACAGACAGAACTTGATAATCACTTAGTACAAATTGAAAAGTGGGAAACCTCTTCCAAAAACTTGTTCAGATTAATTGATAGTTCCATGTCTGTTAGAACAAAAGTGGGTTTGGGATTTAGTAATTATATAAGTAAAAATGAGTTAGGATGGGATGACTCTGCATTTAGTGTATTTACCACTAACTCTGAAGAAGTGGAAGGTAGACCTCATTTCAATAGGTTTGCCAAAACTGATAGTATGAAAGTTGTGCCTCCACCTCTCTCTGGAGACTACACTCCTCTATCAGATCACACTGACTTAGATGAATCACAAATGTCTTATGGTACAAAGTCCTCAACCTCTGGTGACTCTAATTCTGTGTCTAATGACTTTGTCTCTTGTGATAACAGTGACAAGTCTTTAGAGGTCAACTCAAATGACTTTGCCTCTAGTGATTCAAGTGTCAAATCTTCAGAGCCTAAGTCAAATGATTCTACCTCCTATGCATCTACTTCCAGTATATCCACATCTGAGAGTGAAGCTGAGATTGAGTCCAATATTGGAATACCTATCCAAGAAACCATTAATGTTTAGGATTTACCTAGTTTCTCCTGTAATAGTTCTGATAAGAATGGAAACACTTCTAGGACTTCTTGTAATAAGAATGGTTATTTTAATAAAAAGGTAGGACATTTTAGGAAAAATGCTTCATCTGTTTCGAAGTTATGTTTTGTATGTGGTAGTAGTACTCATCTTATTAAGGATTGTGATTTTTATGAGAAATAAATGGCTAATAAGACTGTTGGTAATAGGGTGGGACCTGTACATAGTAGGAATAATGTTAATCATCAAAATCATTATGTCTCACAAGTTGTACCTCTTAGGACTGGCAAAGTAAACATTACTCCTGCTAGACCACAACCAGTTCCTACTAGTAAGCCAAAGGTGCCTGCACCAGTTCCTATTGATAAGCAAAATAGGCCTATTCCAGTTCCTACTGGTAGAGGAGATTCTCCATCAGTAACTTCTGGTTGGTAGCAAAGTACTGCTAGACCTATGCCCCATTTAAATAGACCTACAAGTTCTTATTTTCAGACTAATACACCATATGTACCTCAAATGTATTATAATGATATGCAATATGGTGGGGTGAGATGGGCAACTGCTGTTAAGCCCTCAACAGGTTGTTCTTGGAAAAGACATAGAAAAGGTTTATACTGGGTACCCAAGAACAATAGTGGATCTCACACAACTTTATGGACAACCTTTTTAGATCCACAAGGCAGACCCAAGTCATAAAGGGCTTGGGTCCCCCTTAGATACTAACTTTTCCCATGTTGTATATTGTAGGAAAATTCTTATACTGATGCTGAAGATGAAGGGATCTTTAATAGTGGTTGTTCTAGAAGTATGACTGGAAACATGGAAAGACTGGATGACTTTCAAGAGTTTCAAGGAGGAAAAGTGACTTTTGGTGGTGGTGAAAGTAGGATTACTAGCAAAGGGACAATCATAACTCCCACACTGGATTTTGAAAATGTCTACTATGTGAAGGAACTGTAATAATTCAACTTGTTCTCCATCTCTCAGATTTGTAACAAGAAGAACAGAGTTCTATTCACAGGCACTGATTGTCTTATGCTATCCAAGGACTTTATGCTTCCAGATGAAAGTATGGTCCTACTTAGGGTTCCAAGGAAACATAATCTTTACACCATTAACTTGAATAATCTCAGTCCCAAGGGAAATTTGGCTTGTTTGGTGGCAAAAGCCTTAGTTGATGAATCTGTGAAATGGCATAGGAGGATGGGTCATGTGAACTATAAAAACATGAACAGGTTGGTAAAGGGTAACTTAGTTAGAGGACTACCCTCTAAATTTTTCAAGAATGACCATACCTGTGTTGTCTGCTGCAAAGGCAAGCAACACAAAGCCTCTTATAAGCCTATTACTGCTGTGAGCTCCATTTATGAGCCTTTGCAATTGCTTTATATGGACCTCTTTGGTCCTACGTCAATTAGAAGCATTGACCACAAATATTACTGCCTTGTGATCACTGATGACTATAGCAAGTTTTGTTGGGTTTTCTTTTTAGAACATAAGGATGAGACCTATCCTATCCTTAAGGACTTTATTAATCTTGTTGAAAACCAGTTAAACAAAAAGATAAAAGCTATAAGATGTGATAATGGAACAGAGTTTAAAAATGCTCATATTATTGAACTCTATGGGTCTAAAGGGATAAAGAGGGATTATAGTAATGCCAGAACCCCACAACAAAATGGGGTTGCTGAGAGGAAAAATAGAACCCTCATAGAGGCAGCTAGAACTATGTTAGCTGACTCTAAGTTACCTACTATGTTTTGGACTGAAGCAGTAAGAACTGCTTGTTATGTCTTGAATAGAGTGTTGGTAACTAGTCCTCATAATAAGACACCATATGCCTTATTGACTGGGAACATTCCTTCAGTCAGTCATTTTAAACCCTTTGGGTGTCATGTGACCATTCTAAACACAAGTGATCATTTGGGTAAGTTTGATGGGAAGGCTGATGAAGGCTACATTGTTGGATACTCTGCAAGTAATAAAGCCTACAGGGTGTACAATGTGCCTAATAAAAGGGTAGAAGAGACTATGAATCTGAGGTATCTTGAGGAAAAACCTAATGTGCAGGGTCTTGGTCATGAATGGTATTTTGACCTTGATTATTTGACTGATACTTTAGGCTATAAACGTGATAAAGCTAACCAATCTGCAGGAACACAAGAAGATTTGCCTAACTCTGCAGGTACACAAGATGCTGATTCAGACTCAGAATGTGATGAACAAGTCATCATTATCCCTTCTTATCCATCACACAGACTTCCAAAGAAACATTACCTCGTCGGTATGCTTTGTAGGTAGAGAATAGACTTTTGTTACCGGTCATATGTTTGGAGCAACCACTATCTTTAATCCATTCGTCTGGTTCTAAACATGTTCTCAAGCATACCTATTTCAACAAAAACAAATTCAAGCGTTTGGTCCCCAATATCTCATGGATCTAAATTGTTTGGCTTTGTACATCCCTTGCATTTGTTGCAATTGATTGGGATATTGAAAGGATACAATTTCCTATATGTACAAAGCCTTGACTTTGATTGTTGTTCCAATTCATAGGATAGAAGTTTTGGTGAATTGGTTCTCTAGAGTTTCTTCTAGGTTGAGGTGTGTTGTATCTTGGTTGAGAAAAGATATTTCTTCTAGGCGGAGGTGTTTTAGACCTAGACTCGGTTTTGACATATCCTAAACCACTTTTAAGTGATGGTTTTAAAGACGGTTTCTTTGACTTTTCAATACTATTATGTATTAGTTTCTTCCTAGTAATGACAAAATCTGATCTCAAAAGACATGGGGGACTAAAATGTGTTTTTCCACTTTTAGCACCTGATTGATTCAGGATCAAGTATGGTGGATATTGCACCTTTATGGTGGATGCCGTCAGTGAATTTATGAGCAGACGAGCCCAAACAAAAACTTCTTTGGGTTTGGTTTCGCTTGTGGACGCATTTACGCTATAAATTACCTAACCTATTTTACGAACTAGATGGACTTTTTGATGTATTTAACATTGCTTTTAGGTGATTTAGCACTTTTATCAATTTAACGAGCTTATTTGAGTTTCTTTAAGGTTTTCGCATTTTCTAACTTAAGTTCTTGACACGATTCAATTTTATTTTATTAATCGATTCCCTTTATTTCTTTCAAGTTTCTTAATTTTCTCGTTTAACTCTAAAATTTCTTTTTTAAAATGTCTCTTGTTAGTTTTCAAAATTTTATTATTGTAATGATTTTAAGTAATTTTACAGGAGTTATCGTATTTTTCTTTGCTATACTATCATTATCAAAGAAGAAGCGAATATCATATATAATAATAGAGTCAAGAGTTACCTCATTTGACGATTGAGCCATGAGAAAGTTTCATATCTTAGTTTTGTCTCGGCGGTCATTTTGAAGCTATCGCTCAAGAACCTCAATGAAGGCCTTTTGAGCTTTGTTACGAGGTGGTTTTGGCAATCTCAATGAGATGGGGTTTTGGATCCACCGATTCTAATAGCATTTCGGTTACTTTTTCCTTTCTTCTCATCCCTTTGTCGAAATGACTTCTTTTATTCTCTTGGTTGCTTAACAAATTTACCCTTTCTTCTAAATAACTTTTTAAAGTTCCTTACGGTCATAGCATATTCTTCTTCATCACTTCCGGAGTGTGAAGTTTCATCATCACTAGACTACTTTCTTAGCTTTCAAGGAAAAGGGACTTGACTCTTTCCTTTTTTTGCCTCTATGATTTCCTGAATTTTTTCTTGACAACTTTATGTACTTTTAGATTGCTGATAAGCTCGTCTAGGGCTAGTGATGACAAATCTTTCGATTCTTCAATCTCCATGACCTTTGCTCTCCATTTAGGATGTAAAGCTCTAAGAAACTTCCTAACATAGTTCTTGCTAAAGAAACCTTCATCAAGAGCTTTAAGACTAGTAATAATAGTGTTAATCTAGCAAAAACCGGCTATCATAGATTCTTTCTTTAAGGCATTAGGTAAATTATTCATATTGTTGAACAAGAAGATCAAAATTTATTATCCTTTACTTGGATATTACCTTTATGTGTGATTAACAATGATTGCCAAATATCTTTAGCCATTTTACACATAAAAATTATTTCGTATTCCTTTTTAGGTAAAGCATTGTAAAGAACCATTTTAGCTTCATTATTTTTTCGCAACTTTCTTATAAGGATTTCGGATTTGTTCTTCAAAGGGAAGACAACCACTAAATACTTGGGTAACTTCATTTTTGGCAAAACCGGTGGAAAATCTCAATTCAAGATCATTTGCCAAAGATCTAACTTCTTTTGCTTTAACAGAAGTTTCAAATCTAAGTTTCCTAATTTATTAATGAGTCTCTTATCAAATGTACACCCCCATTTTGACAAATATAGCAGCGGAAGCTATCTGGGGTATATACTTCATGGAAACAACTCAATCATAATCATAAGAAAACGACTCAAAGAGACGTTGTTTCAAAGATACATTATCATTATTTAAATCAGAGAGATATTACAATGGCAGGGTCCAAAATCTAGTTACTAATTAACATATGTGAATGGATAACAAGTTTTAGCATTTCAATTCAAGCCATTCATGCCATAAGTTGCTCAATTACCTTGAGAGTTAATCATGCTAAAAAAAATTCAACCTTAAATGGTTGAGTGAAATTTATGGTTTTGATATTGATAATAGTTGTATACAGTTATCCTTAATGGAAATTTGGTATTGCAGAGATAATTATCATAGAGAACATTATTATCCTGGAAAAAAAAAAAACAGTATTATCAGGAGAACAGTTTATTAACCCTTAACTCATGAATAATAAAGAGATATTAAGATATCTTGGATATAAAACCCAACGAGATATTTAACTAGTTATTGGGCTAACTCCCCATCTCACTCAATCTTCTTTTTCTCAACACCCCCCCCAATCACAATCCTCTACACAATTATCACTTAACCCCCCCTCTCACTATACAACCTATTACAATTTCTCACCACCACCTCTTAACACCCTTTACAATTTCTAACACCCCCCAGCAAAACCATCTCAAAATTTATACCACCCCCCCTCTCAACAAATCCCATCACAATTTTCGTCACACCCACCTCTCACAAACCTCTCAATTTCTCACACCCCCTTAAACCCTAACACAATTTCTCACACCCCCCCCCACTCACAACCCTCCCACAACTTCTCAAACACCCCATCACAACCCTCCACAAATTTCTTTCACACCCACTTCACAATCCTCTCACAATTTCACACACCCCTCGCACTCACAAACCCCTCCCACAATTTATCACACCCCACTCAAATCCTCTACAATTTCCCAACACCCCCTTCCACACAAAACATACAACTTCCCCACCACACACTTCACTCAATAAAACCCCACAATCAAACATTAAACCCTCATCAACCTTAAACACCCCACAAACCCCACAATCCCATATGTTGTGTATGTGTTATATTATACCAACCTACAAATCCAAACAACCCACCAATACCAACCACCTCACCCCCTTACAATATCCACACACATCTCCTACTCACTCACAAACACACCCACAATACACCCCCACTCTTTAAACAACCCCCCCATACCAACTCTATATATAACATGTTTTTGTATTACACGCACACTCGTCACTCACCCTCGACTCCCCATCCCCCACATCACCTTACTCATCCATACCTGCGCTCAACAAACTCCTAGACATTACATGCCCTCTTCTTCAACACCCCAACAACTCTTTACATGATTAACTGTACTCACCCCATAACTACACCCCCCTACCCTCCACCATCTACCCAAAATACCCTACCCAACTTGTGTTGTGTGTGTGTAAATTAATCTACAAATTAACCTATATAACAATGTGGTATAGATCACAATCATCTAATTCATACAATATTCACCCCTATACTTTCCCACCAAAAACCATCCTAGACATTGATACATTTTTTAGATATATAGACATCTTACTATCACACTCAGAGCATAAAAACTCACGCTCACTCCCCACACTCCCATATGTCCTCATACACCAACCCCACACTCACACAGCATCCTACTACCTACTCCTCGCACTTCACTCGCACTGTTGATCGTCTTTAGATATTGTATGTATAGGTTCGAGTGTGTACCATCTATCTTCAATTTCCATGTCAACACTATGAGTCCCTGCTATATTCTGAACTTTGATAGTCATATCAAGTATATCATATTATACACCCAAAACCTACGCTATCAATCAACTCTACAAAGTTCACCCCACAAAAGAGGATCCACATTCCTCTCACACTCACCTCCACTACTGCCTTAACCAATCTCACACTCAACTATAATTCTGTATGTGTGCAAGTAACCCATAACATCACTCCCCCCCACCCCCCACAGAGAAACGTGCTGTATTATGTGCACCCAAAAACTACAATTTCCATCCCATACCACACACCATTTCAAAATCCACATAGATGACTAAACCCCCTCTCATACCAACACACCCCTCACCCCCCGATACGCGGAGTCGGGGCGCTTTGTGTGAGTATTGGCGATCTAGAAATAAATTTTATATTATATTTATTAGTTGATTATTTCGCAAGGACCTTGGAGTTTTATATTTATTATTTTAAGTGTTTATTTTGATTCTCTTTTTTAGGATTATTGATATGTTTTACCGCTAGCTCCCCAGCTCCTAGTATAATAAGTGTCTCTCTCACCCCTTAAACAATTTCACAAAAACACTAATCCTTGTGTGCCACCGGCTGAGTTGTACCTCCACACGCTCGTCCAATCGCATCCCCCTAGCCTGGGTAATGATAGAGTCACGGCCTAATGATATTTGACACTTCTACCAAGGCCCGCCTGATTCAGACGGTTCATTTGCGCTAATCGCTACCACCCTCTAGTATTTTTCCACACACAGCCTCCAGAAACTGTCGGAGCACACCCTCCCATCTGCGAGATGTGCATATATCAATCCATGTGTGTCTGTGTGAGAGTATGGCCACCACTCTCAACCCCCGCCGCAAGTGACTCTTGCTCTCAACACCTCTGTAGTATATCTTCATGTGTGTATGATAGATATATATACGTCCAACTTGTCCTGTCGTGTCTTGAGAGTTTTACAGGTATCATCATGTCTATGTGTAGTCACTCACTAATCTCCACCTCTCATTTTATCAATTAAAACTATAAACCCTAATTAATAAAACTAAATTCAAAAATATTAATACTAATTATTATTCTAGAAAAGACAGGGTAGATATTGAAAGAAATGAAACAACAGGGTAGGCGGGGTAAATGTCTAGAGTTTACACTTTAGAAGAAACGGGTGCCCTTGCACTATGAAAATTTGACAAAACAGACCCTACGCTTGTGGCTTATTTTGGCTTATTGAATATTTGAGAATTAGCAAAAACTTAAAACTACAAACTTGTTAAACAGCTTATTGTCTACAACATTAATAAAGGCCATATCTAATTTTAACAAAAGAATAAGCTAAAAAAAATAATCCAAATGCTGTCACAGAAACTTAGGCTGTAAAGAGCTTTTTAAGAATTTAGCTTATAACTTGCTTAATACTGAATGGAATAAAAATATAAAAGTAGCTAAATGTAGACTAAGATGTGTGCAAGAGATGTCTAAACTAAAATTAGCTAAGTATGAACAGGATTAACAAGAAAATTAAACTGAAAATGTGCTAGTTTTAAATTGAAACTGTTTTGAGCTTTTTTCAAACAAGCTAAAAGCTTATTTTTGCACTTTAAATGCTGAAATTTTGAAAGTAAGCTACACTAACTATTTAGATTCAATCTAGATAAAAGAATTTTCAAAGTTCAAGTTCTCATGGCATGGACAAGAAAAAAAACTCAAAGTGTATACAATGGCAAAAATCTTAACTGATAAGAAATGTAATTTGCTGATATGTTAGTGAGCAAAGACTCGAGGTACATGATTCTTTGACAGGTATACAACTATAAAATTAACTTATATAGCAACCCTAATACAGATCCTAACCGAATGCCCTTGACCAAGGCAAAAGGTCAAATTCCACAAAAGGATAAAATACACAAGATAGAATCAATGATAAAAAGATTCCGGAAGAGATATTCCCGGGTCGTATGTCCCAACGAGGCTGCAATTGAAAGTAATCCTGGTTTGATGAGAAATTGAATGATGGAGAATATTTAGATATGATGGAAACACTGATATAATTACAACTAAAATTAATTAAATAAAACCTAATTTAATCTACGGGAAACAGATATAGGAAATGGGGATCTTAAAAACTACGGGAAACAAAATTAGTTATAGGGAAATCCTAAAATTAAATCTATACTAAAATACGGGGAACAGAATCAGGTATCGGGAAACCTAAATACTAAAAATTAAGAAAATAAATGCTAAATTAAATTAAAAATCAAAATTAAATTCTAATTAACTTAATTTGAAAAAAAAAAAACTAGAATTAAAACGGAGGTCGTTTGAATGCAAAACGAAAAGAAACGGTAAAACGCACCCGGTAAAACGGGTCTAAGACTGAAATTTAAGAAAAATTAAGCCTACACTAAATTTTATATTTTTCCTAGACACTAAATGACAAAAGAAAATTTTATAAAAAAGAAAAATATTTTTTTATTAATTTTTGGATTTTTTATGAATTTTTAAAGATTAATAACTAATTAAAACTAAGAAAATAGAAAAAGACAAAAAATAAAAGTTATAAAAATTCTGAAAAAATAAAATTAAATAAAGAAAAAGTTAACAATTCTAAAAATATAAAAATGCCCAAAAGTTACTGTTTAAATAAAAAGTAATTAAACTAATTAAATCTAAACCTAATTTAATTTATTTATAAGTAAATAAAACTAACTGTGGTTAACATAAGGGACTAAAGTGAAAATGACACATGGGGACAACGGTGGCAACATGCTAAATAGCCATCAGGGACTAACAGAGGTAACTACAAAAGAGAAAATTACACAATTGGTCCCTGAGGTGGACCCCGATTACAAATCAAGTCCTAACAGCTTATTATCAAAAAGCTATAAAAGCAATGTTGTTAAGGGGCTTGAGGGGAGCATTTTTCATAAAAGGTGCATAAGCTGAATCCAACTTAATAAGCTAGAAAAATGAGCTTTTTGAGACTGCAGTAGCTTATTAAGCTTAATAGCTTATTTTGCTTTCTTTTTGGGATTTTAAGGCACAATAAGCTATAAAACTAAGGGAAATAGGCTGCTAGGGAAAAGGGAATCCTAAATAAGCTATGTTTTCTAGAATAAGCCCTAAAATAAGCTGGGGAGTACTTAAGCTATATTAACAGTTTTTAAAAGAAAACAGAAAAAAGGGAACTTTAAGCTTAAATTAAACTAACCTAGAAAGTGAGATAAGCTATAAGATTTTAGGGATTTATAGGGCAACTAATAAGCTATAAATAAAAGCTAAAAGATCCTAAGGCTTATTATCTAAATAAGCTAGAAAAGTGGGCTGAGTTTAGGTGCTCAGCACCAGGGGAGCTCAAACAGTGAGCTTAAAGGCTTTTTGGGCTTATGAAATAAGCTCTCAAGGGCTTTTTAGCCAAAACCAACCTCAAACAGATAACAAAGGGAGGCAATTGAGCTTATTTCCAAAATTTTGGGGCTTAAGGCCTAATTACTACTGCTGATAATTGGGGCTTAAAAGTAGGGATTTCAAAGATCATGCATACATAAACTTTGACTTATATTGTTAATTTAAAGGGACAGCACAAGGTGGTTTTTAAAAAGGCTAGAAATACTCAAATAAGCACAACAAAGTGTGCTTAAGCTGTCTACACAGCTTGAGCCCTTTTACTTGATTTAGCTTATTCAAATTTTGACAGAACATAAAAGGGGCACAAAAACTTAATTTTAAACTAAAAATGGTGATTTAAATGGCCTAATAAAGCCTACACACTCAGCCAAAGTTGGCTGAGTGTTTGTGACCCATAATAGACCC
Source organism: Tanacetum coccineum (assembly GCA_026074375.1). NCBI lineage: Eukaryota > Viridiplantae > Streptophyta > Magnoliopsida > Asterales > Asteraceae > Tanacetum > Tanacetum coccineum. Next base: position 23,061 of record BQNB010058586.1, on the reverse strand, counting down.
CATATGACCCATTTTGAGACTAAACCAAACACCCCCTTATTTTATAAAAAGGCTTTTTAACTGGTTTTTGGGTGAAAGGAGGTAGATATAATTGATTACAAGCTCATTTTAATAACTTTTAACATATGTTTAAACAATTTAAACAGAATTAAACAGCTTAAATCATATTTCAAATTTCGACAATGGTAATTTTCACAAACACTCTTAACTTTTATTTAAAACTGAAAGTATTACAACATAAGCTTAAAAAATAAACTGAATACACTTAAATTCTTAAAAGAAAGACTTGGAATTAAAATTAAGCTAAAAACATAAAAAATGGTGTGTTTGACTCGGCTTGGTCTTGGCTCTTTTATACAAGTCTTCAAAGACTTCTAGCTCTTGGGATGTGTTTCTGTGAGAGTACAAAGCTTTCCCCAAGCAATCTTAACCCTCCATATGCCTTGTAGACCATCTCACCATTGAAGGGGGTTCGGGATTTTGTGTATGTTGAACTGGAAAGGGTTATAGGGGTATTGGGGAGGTGGGAATGAGTAGGGGTGAGCTGTGATGGTACTTGGGATAGTGGTTTGGGAGTGAAACCGTGGGAAAGGGGGTGGTTTGATTTTGGCGGGTACGGGGTTGGGGTACCAAGTTGGTTGCAGGTTTAAACATAAAGTATGGGGAAGAGGCAAGAACAGTCCCTCAACTCTTTCTCTCTTTTCATTTCATTTAAGCCGATTTTAGTTATAAACCAAGTTTGGAAAGTGACAGAATTGGTCCTTGTCGTTTTATAACAAAAGAAAACAAAGAAGTTTTGGCAAATTGCAAAAATGGTCCCTGCTGTTTATAACTAAAAGAAATAAAAAGAGTTTTGGTAAATTGCAATTTCAGCCCTTGTGTTTTATTTTTCTATTTTTCTTTTTAAAACAACTTTCAAACTTGGCATTTTTGGCCCTTGAGTTTTATAAAAAGGGTATTGGGCTTGTATTGGGCCCACTGGGTTTGGGTTTGGGCCCAATAAGGTGTGTGGGCTTGTATTGGGCCCAATTGAGTGTGTCTGGGCCCAATAAGGTTTAGGCTTAAGTTATTGGGCTTTTTCAAGCCCAATAAGGTTATGAAGTGGGTTTTGTGTGTTCAATGGCTGAGATTGGCTGTAACTGGGCTAGGATTGGGCCTTCAAAGTCTTCACAGTCTTTGTCAATTGCACACAAATGGGCTGTTGTAATTGATTGAGGGCCCATTTGGTCTTCACAGTCTTCATAGTTATACTATTGGGCTTTCCCGGCCCATCAGATGGGTTAAGATTGCATCCAATAGTATTCTTCAGTTCCGGCTCCGGTTTGACTGCTGATTCTTCTGTATTGACTCTGACTTTGGTATTTTTGGACTTTGGCCTTGATTTTGCACAGTCTTTTCCATTCCATGCTCAGTTTTGTCATTTTGGCTTGGTTTTCTGTCTTTTTGTTGATATCCACTTCCTGCACAATACAAATGCAAAACAAACATATATTTGGCAGTTTTTGTCTGTTTTTGGTCATTTAAGCTCGTTTTTGGAGGTAAAAGATATGTGTAATTAAGCACTTATCAGTCATGCAAATATGCGTTTAATTCAATCGTTGTTATCTAAAGAATTAGTTAGAAACTTACCTAAGCTAAAATATGATAAACATTTTTGTAATGCTTGTAAAATTAGAAAGCAAGCTCATGCAAGTCATAAAGCTAAAAATATGGTTTCCACTAAAATATTTTTAGAATTGTTACATATGGACTTATTTGGTCCATCTGCAATTAAAAGCTATGGAGGTAATCTATACACCTTAGTTGTAGTAGATGATTATTCTAGGTATACATGGACTAGATTTCTAAAGACTAAAAATAAAGCTTTTGAGAAATTTGAAATATTAAGTAGGAAAATTCAAAACCAACTAGGTAGTTCTATAATAGCTATTAGAACGGATCATGGTCGGGAATTTGATAATGAAGTACAATTCGGAGCTTATTGTGATGCACAAGGCATTACTCATAACTTCTCGGCTCCACGTACTCCACAATCAAATGGGGTAGTAGAAAGAAAGAATAGGACCTTACAAGAGATGTCTAGGACTATGCTTAATGAACAATCCATTCCATAAAAGTTTTGGTGTAATGCCGTTGATACGTCAACTTATATACTAAATAGAATATTAATTCGACCAATACTAGGAAAAACTCCTTATGAAATATTTAGAGGTAGGAAACCTTCTTTAGAATATTTTAAAGTATTTGGAAGCAAGTGCTTCATTTTGAATACTAAAGACTATCTAACCAAGTTTGACCCAAAGTCATACGAAGGTGTTTTTCTAGGATATTCTCAAAATAGTAAAGCTTATGTAGTATTAAATAAACATACAATGAAAGTCGAAGAATCACTCAACGTGACATTCGATGAAAGTCCTCCTCCTACCAAATTATCACCATTGGTTGATGATGATGTTGGTGAAGAAGAAGCCATTAGAAAGAATACTAAAATAGTAAATACTAACAACGAAGAAGATGAGTCGATACAAGTTGATGAAATCATTAACATTAAAGAGTCCAAAATCATCCACTGGATCAAGTCATAGGAAATCTTAATCAAAGAACCTTAAGATCTCAAACCCAAAATCATAGTAATTTCTTTTGTTTTATATCTATAATAGAACCCAAAAATATTAATGAAACATTAAAAGATGAAAGTTGGGTTGTAGCTATGCAAAAGAACTAAATCAATTTGTAGCTAATGATGTTTAGGAATTAGTCCCTTTACTTGTAAGTCAATCCGTCATAGGAACAAAATGGGTTTTTAGAATTAAATTAGATGAAAATGGTATAGTATCTAGAAATAAAGCTAGATTAGTAGCACAAGGATATAATCAACAAGAAGGTATAGATTATGATGAAACATATGCTTCGGTAACTAGATTATAGTCGATTAGAATACTTTTTGCTATTGCTTATGCAAATGATTTTAAATTATATCAAATGGATGTAAAAAGTGCTTTTCTAAATGGTTTTATAAACGAAGAGGTTTACATTGCTCAACCTCCGGGGTTCATTGATTTTCAAAAACCAAACTATGTTTATAAACTTAAAAAGGCTTTGTATAGTCTTAAGCAAGATCCCAAAGCTTGGTATGATAGACTAAAATCATTTTTGATAAAACACGAGTATTCAATGGGAATGGTCAATAATACAATTTTTACTAAGAAATCAAAATCACATCTTATCATTGTTCAAATATATGTCGACGACATTATATTTGGCTCTACAAGTCAAAACTTGTGCGATGATTTTGCAAAAATCATGCACGACGAGTTTGAGATGAGTATGTGGGGGAGTTGAACTTCTTCTTGGGTCTTCAAATCAAACAAATGAAAGACGGAATATTTTTCAATCAATCCAAGTACATCAAGGAGATTTTAAAGAAGTTCGGGTTGAAAGATTCTAAACCAACCAAGACGCCGATGCCAACGAAGATCAAGCTCCCTTAGGACGATGAAGCCGACTATGTGGATAACTCTAAATATTGAGGTATGATTGGTAGTTTACTTTATTTAACTGCAAGTAGGCCCGATATTATGTTTAGTGTTTGCTTATGTGCTCGTTTCCAAGAAAATCCTAAGACTACCCATTTAAAAGCCGTTAAACGTATATTTAGGTATATTAGAGGAACTAGTCACTTAGGATTATGGTATCCAAAAGGAACCAGAATAGAAATTGTAGTTTATGCCGACTCTGACCACGCAGGCGATTACGTTGATCGCAAAAGCACTAGTGGCATTTGTACGTTCATGGGATGTTGTTTAACATCTTGGTTCGCTAAGAAACAAATGGCCCTTGCTATCTCCACGACCGAAGCCGAATACGTCTCCGCCGGAAAGGCATGTCAACAAGCACTATGGATGAAACAAGCTCTCATCGACTATGGCATACGCCTCGATGATGTTTCGATCATGTGCGATAATAAAGGCGTTATTGACTTAAGTAAAAACCCTGTACAACACTCTAGAACAAAACATATAGAAATCCGTCATCGCTTTCTATGCGATAACGTCCAAAAGGGCAATATCTCTATTGAGAAAGTTGCATCCGAAGATAATATAGCTGATATATTTACTAAGCCTTTAAAATGTGAAGTATTTAATTATTTAAGATTAGGATTAGGAATGATGGAACTTATCATAGATAGTGATTCTTCATCATCCAAAAAATAACCGTAAATGGAAATTTAAAGAAGTAATTAATCATTATTCAAAAGATGTTAATTCTCATTACAAGTTCCAATTACAAAAATTCCGATCATGAACATAAAGAAAATATCAATACAATAACCATAGATATTTTTGAAATCTACATGTATGGTCAATACATGAAAATTACGAAATCGATTAAAAGGATGAAAAGAACAATCATCAAATTACAACTCACACTTGTGTTGACGATGTTTCATTGAATCTAAATGTTCACAAATGATTGTGTTATTAGTAATGGTCAAACTTATGCTAAAAGATAACACACGCCTAGTAGGATCGACTACGTTGAAATTCCATAAGAAAATTCACGACAAGTTGCACGATTTATTCAAAACTTGAACGTCGACTCTGAAAATTATATCACATACTCTTGATAGTATATATAACTTACTTTAATTGCCAAAAACACAACATCATATCTCAATTTTCTCAAAAATCAACCATGTCCATATTTTTGGACATTTGTGGACCACAGATCCACCATAGGGAGATCTGTGTGTTATTTTGGTAGATCCATGTGTCACTGATCGCGAGTAAATAACTGATTTTGAACAAATTGGGACCACAACAAACATAAAATAAACACACACACGAACTAAAACACTAAAACCCTTATTCATACATAACTTTAATCGGCAATCGGAGCAACTAATCTACAAGATCATCAACTAATCATCAATCTATAACAATAATTGTAAGTGATTTCATCTTATTTTCTTTTTGATTTCATATCTAGGGTTTTGATTTAAATCAAATCATATAATTTAGGATTTTCGATTTTTATTGTTATTTTCGTACAATTAGAACTAAGATATAACAATGTATAACTACTTTGATACTCAAAAAAGCATAATTGAAGTGATTCGCCAAGAATCAAATTTTCAACAAAAACCCCAAGTTATGATTTCCACTTCTAATAACTTTTCAAAACAAGGGTTGTTTAACTACATTGTTAATACAACGCAAAAACATTTTTTTTAGACTCTCGAATGTATATACCTAATGCTTAACTCATAAGCATTGTTCGATTCATTCATTTAGAGCAATATCAAATATAGGTTGTGCAACAAGGTTTGCTTATTATTGTTATTATCACTATGTTCATTTTGTTAGAGTTAAGCAAACCGCACACCCACATCAAATGCATATAAACTCGTTTACATCTTATCTTTCACTTATCGAGTCATTATCATTCATAATATTTTCTATTATTATAAGTTCTCATTAAAATCACTATACATCACACAGGTACCAAAATGCCAAGCGAATACCAACAAGACTACAAGAAAACCAGGGTCTATGCTCTAAAAATCTACAATGATCCCAACATGTCCGATAAACTTAGGGATATCTATAGGACTTTAGAAAGTAGATATGTTCATGAAGGGAGAACCATTGACCCATCTTTCTATAATGACCTTAGTGATGACTCAGTGGCCAAGTTTACCGCCATAAGTTTTGATCGCTTGCTATCTCTAGATGAGCAAATTTGTCCTAGGTTTATCTTTGAGTTTTACAAAACTTTTAAGCTAGAAAGAGACTCTAACAACCATTTCTCAATCCAATTCGTTATTAAAAATCATCATTTCAACCTTTCCTTTGCTCAATTTGCCGAGCTTACATATCTCCCTAATCAAGGCATTTGTATATACTCTAATGCATAGGGTCTTGATGAAATTAAGAAAACCCTAGAGCAAATTGAACCTTACAACTCACGTCTTCCTGCTCTTGATGATATCCGAAACCTAATCCGTAGAAGAACCGTTCATGAAAAGATAGACAAAGAGGGAAACACCATCCATAAATTGTCAAACCAAATCGAAACAAATGAGCTCTTTGATTACCTTAGGCCTTGTGAACTAGTCATTAGGGAAAACGTCTATTCCGCCATAAGAAATAGAGACCACGCTCAAGCAGTTATTGCTTTGATGTTGTATTGCCTAGAAAATAGACAACCCTTTAACCTTGCCTACTTCATCATTAGGAGGATGTATTTCTTTAGGGATAGACGTAACAAAGTTCTACCATATGGCATGATCTTAACTTGTCTTTTTAAGAACCTTAAAGCAAACATGGCATAAGGCTCATCTAATGAACGTTACAAACTTATCCCTAGGAATGTAGGAAAATCTAAACGAACTCAATTGAGCACCTCGTCCTTAACTGAGTTACCACCGTCTGATAATGGAGAATTGCCTAGCACCAAACTTTCCCCTAGGTCATATAGTAGAGCTCTTAAGGACGATCCTAACATGTCCAAGGAGCAAAGGGAGACAAGAGGGATGTTTAAAAACTTGGGTCGAGCGTTGCACAACTTTGCAAGGTTGTTGAAGAAGGGATGTCGGTGAAGGAAGATTTGTTTATGAAACAATTTAGATGTATAATTATTGTATCTCCAAATTATTGACTTGTTTACTTATATCTGCATGCTTGAATATGAATCAATCACTTTGATATGCTATGTTTTATGGATATTGTTATCGTATTAATGACATTTGGTAGAAGATAATGATGCTTGCATGATAATTTGCTTTGTGTTTTGGGTGAAAATTGATGTTCTGGTCGTTTTTGTTGAAAGCTGTGACCCACGGATCCACCACATGGTAGATCTATATATGGTTTTGGTAGATCCGTGGCTCACTCAGTCCAGGTGCCAAAATTTAAATTTTCTTGATTTTTAACCTTTTCGACTTTATCTTATAACCATGCTATATGATACTATATGGGATCTTAAACCTTAGGATATAACATATTCTCCATATAATCTAAGAACCATTATACAATTTCATATCACCACTTTCTCCTTATAATCATCATCCTCAAACACCATTTTCTTCACATTTTCACCATATTCCTCATATACAACCTTACTAGTTCATCACTATGACTAGTTCATCTAAAACAAATTCACCAAACTTCAAAATAAAAACCGCAAGAATAAGTGTCAAGTATCTAAACTATGTCAATATCACATCCTTAAGTGAGGAACAACCAAATGAGAGAACTCCTTCACCTCCTCCTAGAAAGAAAACCCTTTTACCACCTCAAGCTCCATCAAAATCCATCTTTAGAAAAAGCACACACTACACCTCTTCATCATCACCAAGTGAGTCGCCGACACCAACTCACGTTCCACCACCACCTAAACTTTGTTTTGTCATTTTGATAAAACTAGAATCTTAAGAACTTCCTCCACCTCAAATGTCACCAAATGATCCCTATGTTCAAACCATGGATAATTAGCCACCGAGCCCTTCTAATCCATCTCCATCGCCATGTGTCTCTTGACCGCCTCTTGGCTTTCTAAATCCACCACCCGGATTTGAACCATTGCCATTAACCCAACCTTTGTTTGTTAACATTAACAACAACACACCTCTCCTCCACAACAATGCACCTCCACTTAAAAACATTCACCATCTACCACCAAATCTTAGAAATCAAGATTTTCCTATTCCTCCAAACATTTTGGATTTTGCTCATCCAAATGACATGCATTACCTCCACAACATGTTTTGTCAATGTTGTAGCACCACAAGGCATGAAATCCAAATGCTCTGAAACCGTGTCAACTACACGTTCTCATACATTCGACACCACCTCAGCTCTTCTTGACACCCACTTTACTTTCCGCATTATCCGCATAACCATCTCACCTCACCCCTCGGATTATATAGGAAAAAAATTTCTATCTCAAGATTTAGGATTTTTAATTATTTCTTCAATTTTCTAGTTTAAGCTTATCATGTAATGGCTTTAATGCCAAATTTTATGTTTTATCCCTTATAATGGATTTAACATTATTTTCATTTGTTGTGTTAACGATGGATGTTCATTGTGTAAAATGTATATGTGTGCATTTGTGATTGTCATATATATATATATATATATATATATATATATATATATATATATATATATATATATATATATATATATATATATATATATATATATATTTGCTTGCCTACTAACTTTGTTTTGTAGCAACGCATCCATAGCTCGATTACTTGGTGCCCCAAGCAAGGGGGAGTATACACCAAGGGGGAGCACTTGCATCTAGTCTTTATTTTTTTTACTTTGCATTCGTTACCAAGTCACTTAGCATTCGTCAAAATAAGACATGCAAGGAAGGCCTCTATAACACTTTTTGCTTCGACAAAAAGGGGGTGAAGAAATGTAAACTCATCCTCTAATTATTTAGTAACTTTTAATAAACATGAGTTTATATTTTGTCATCATCAAAAAGGGGGAGATTGGTAATACAAATATTCACACAAAAACGATATTTATATTTAATGATCTTTATGTTTTGATAATAACAAATATAATGTCATACTACGTAAAAGTTTACGTAAACAAGTTATTTAGTCGCAAGTTTACTTGACGCCGATAAATCACTTAAGGTATGAATATGGCATTATTAAACATAGTTAATGATCAAAGAAAAATATTATCATTTGAATAAATATTTTCTAATCAAATGATTTAAGTTAACACATGATTAAGTATAAGCTAGTTATATTAATCATGTAAGACAAAATAAGATTAACCATAAGTGGAAACAATCTTTCCAAATCTTTCCAAATCTTTTCAAATCTAGAAAATCTTTCCTTATTGTTGATAAGAAATATTTTCTTCTAGAAGAATCTATTAAACTAGTTTTAATAAGTACAAAACAATATTTTGTATAGATTTGGGGTTAATCAGAAAATGACAAATGTTGTCCCAGCTCCACCCACGGATCCACCAAATACACGGGACGGATCTAGGGTATGAGAGATCTGTATGTCGCACGAATCATTTCCATAGGACAGATTTAAATTTCAAAAGGTTGCCTATAAATACCAACCTTAAGCTTTCATTTTATACAACTCTTGTAAAATATTTTTCACATACATCTTTTATCTTTTATATTCTTTGATCATTATACTTGTTACATAATCCATTACAAGTGATCAACTCATTCCACTCTTTAGTGAAGAACACTCAAGAAGACGTCAAGCTTCAAGTGTTAATAGTTTAGTTGTGTCATCACATTTGTGATAATCATTCATCTTGTATATCTTGTGTTGTGTGTTGTGTGTATCATATGTGTATGATAGGTTAGTATTTAGGTCATAAAATACATAGTGTGTTAGATTGGTTCTATCTCAAAGTAGAACTCGGTATTTAGCTTAGTACCGGAAAAAGTGTAAGCGACATGTACGGTTTTCTCCGCCTAAAGGGAGCTTGTTGACATAGTGAAGATAACTCTCAAGTTGGGTACTTGGGGAGTGGAGTAGGGCGAAGAGGAGCTTCGTAGCCGAACCACTATAAATCATTGTGTCATCGGTTTGATCTTTCTTATCTTTACTTGTTTATATTTCATAGATTAGTTACTTACTTATTGCATCGCTATCATATACACTTGTGTATATCTCTTGAGTTCACATAAGTCGACAATCTAAGTTTTAATTTTAAAACGGTAAAAAATATTCAACCCCCCTTCTAGTTTTCATAGTTTTGAAGGTTTTTAATAGGTAAGAATTTATAAATTTTGGGTATTAAGTATAATTGTAGGTATTTGTTTAGGTATAGAAAGGTGGTGGTACACGCATGCATAAATACTAAACATCACGAATCGTAAACGTTTTACATAAAATATAAAAATAAAATAAGAAAAGTTACAAATTATCTTTGTAATAATTATATAACACTAATTTGACGTAAACATTTATTTATTAAATTCATGTTTACGTTGATTGTTGATTTTTAGTTTACACGATTTAACTTAACTGTTGCTATTAAAAGTAAACGAGTAAAAGTTCAAAATAAATAATTGAGAGTTTATATTCGTAAATGACCTGAAAATACGAACTGTTACAGTCTTCCCTTATTAAAAGAGCTTAGTTCGCAAAGCTCAAGTCGTGGTATTTGATGAAGGTGTGGGGTCGGCGAAGAGGTGCGGGTACTTGTTTTGAAATACTTATCTTAATCCTCCCAAAACGTGGTAACTAACTTTGTTTCCTCAATATAGAGAGTATCATCGGTACGAGTTTCAACTCCTTGTTTATACTATGAAGATTTTTGTCCTTAACATTCACCTTCATAATTTCTTCAGCTTGAGCGTTCAAGATTTGTGACGGCAGATTCCAATTTATTGTTGCGACTAAAGTTTGACTCCTAGTGGCATTATCTGTTCCTTTTTGTTTAAAGCATTAGCTATAAAAAAATTCCTTTAATTTGTCGATTAATTAATAACTCTTTTAATTAATAAATTTTGGTGGTCCCAAGTGTATTATTTTATAGAGTTTCTACTGTATGTTGTAAAATATACATTATGTGTGGTTTTAATTCAGTTTTGTATACTTTTATTAAATCACGATCAAGAAAATCAGAATACCAAAAAAAAAACCCCAAAAATCGGCCAATTTTGACTAATTTTGACCGATTTTGACCGATTTTGACCAAAACCCATTTTTTACCGATAAGTGAAAAAACGTATCGGCTGACCACTGATAAGCGATATATCAATGATATATCGGCCGCCAAGGCCGATATTTACAACACTGGATAATAGAGACGGAAGGACAGAAAAAATCTAACTGGTTCAAGTATTTGAGTAGTGAGGTTATTTATTCAGTGTAATAGAAGATAATTTACATTTACTTGTACTAGTTGGTAATATTTTTCATGGGTATGAATATATGATCTTATTTTCTATAACCTGTTTTCCATATTCTTTTCAGGTGCTTTCTGTGGCAGTATATAACCATTACAAAAGAATATATCACGCTTCCTTGCAGAAAGGGTTAGTCATTTGACATTAGCTTCGACAAAATAGTTATTCTGTGCCACATTCTGAAGTACATTTTCTGAGCCGAAACAATATATTGAAATCTAGGTCAGGAGGAGAAACAGGAAAAGCTAGGATGGAAGATGAAGACGAAAATGTAGAGTTAGAGAAGAGTAATGTACTTCTTATGGGCCCGACTGGATCGGGTATTACTCACGAGGCTTTTTTTTCAATTTTTATTAAATTCTTTGGTTATGTGCAGATTGCTGATAATTGTGGTTTGATGAATTTAAATAGGGAAGACATTACTTGCAAAGACCCTTGCTCGTTTTGTTAATGTTCCTTTTGTTATTGCTGATGCAACGACATTAACTCAAGTAAGTCATTTATCTTGCTTTTATTGAGAAGAATTGAAAAAGCACAAAAAAATTATTTCAGTATTGCAAATAAATATACAATCTAATTCTGTTCAACCTTTTATTTATAATTTTGTGACTTGAATAGCCTTTGGATAATCAGCTATAGTGTAAAACGGGCTTTAGGAGATGGTGTTTGAAAATAGTTATCCATAAGTGATTATTTGACCCCACCCTCCTAAGATAATCAGTAGCATAATTTGTTTTATGGGGTCTTGTTGCTTTAAGTGTCCTAAGCTATTCTGAGGTTGAGTTGGTTTTATATGCTATACTATTTTTCTGAAAGTGTTTGAAATTTTACATTCTACAGGCTGGTTATGTTGGTGAAGACGTTGAATCTATGCTACATAAGCTACTTACGGTATACCTTTCTTGTATTCTTTTTACAATTTATTATTAAGGGGTCGTATCACCATTCTGTTGCTGGCCGGTTAATTATGACTTTTGCACGTTAATCAAATTATTTGCTTTTAACTTCCAATTGGCATGTTTTCTTCCTCTGCTTTTATTTGGTCAGAAGATGCACTTATAGTAAGCATAAAAGAAATTCTTTTTTATCTAGTGGTAATGTACCCATAAAGTAACATCGGGTACTTAATGGGTTGACCCTAGTATTATCGGGCTTAAGATAGACACAGACTTAGCTTAATTTGCCTAATATGAAATATTGATAATCATTACTGTATGTATTATAGTTTTTTTTTCTCTATGTGATTTTCCAGGCTTTAAAGTTATCTTTAAAAAATCATACTAGTTATTATCTTTTATTTAAGACAAAGGTTTGTTAATGTGTACCCGTCTGAGTTTATGGTGTTTAACCTGTTTACTTCAACAAGCACAAGTTTATTAGTGAATATTAATATTTCGATTCTCAATTTGGTATGAAGGTTGCTGAGTTCAATGTTGAAGCAGCCCAACAAGGAATTGTTTACATCGATGAAGTTGATAAGATAACCAAAAAGGTTTGTTGATTTTATGCTCAAGACCTTTTCTTGATTACTACTCGTATTTGGTTAACTTTTTGTTCAAGTGATTGGCTGTTGCCTGATCTAACTTATAAATAAATTTCCGGTTTGATTATTTGCAGGCCGAAAGCATGAATATTAGCAGAGATGTTTCTGGTGAAGGTGTGCAACAAGCCTTACTCAAGATGTTGGAAGGAACTGTAAGGAATTATACCTTTATACCCCTTCAAAACATCATACTCCTGATTTGTTTTTTACTTCCAATAAGTCAATGAGCTGACTCTATCACATATCATTTTCATTTTTTATGAAAAGAAATCTTTAGCCTACATGTAGGTCATCGTGTTATAATATGTGTTGCTTTGTAGTAGGTCTTGTTTTAGGTTTTTGTTTTAGACTAGTTTGTGGCATTTACCGACCATCTTGGTTATTTTACTGTGGGTTATAATATTATATGTGTCATTGACATCATTTCTTCACATGCTTAAATACATCGCGACGTTCCTTACTCAGCACCAAATATTATATTCTCTGCAGATAGTGAACATGCCTGAAAAAGGGGCTAGGAAACATCCTCAAGGCGAAAACATACAGGTGCTGTCATAGATGATTGTAATAGATTTAGTCTTGTTATTTTCATTTGATTGATAACTTTTTCCTAACCTTGATACTGTACTAAGTTATATCTCACAAAAAACTTGCAGATAGATACAAAAGACATCCTTTTCATTTGTGGAGGAGCATTTATTGATTTAGAAAAAACCATATCTGAGAGGTGATTACTATACTTGTTTCTTTTGTACATGGTTTTTTGTTGAGTTGTGGACTTGCGGGCGAAAGTTAATTACAATCCTATAAATGGCATGTGGGAAGTACAAGGGTTCAAACTGATACTCATGTATTTAACAGACGACAGGACTCCTCAATTGGTTTTGGAGCACCCGTCCGTGAAAATATGAGAAGCAGTAAATTAACTAACGCTGCGGTCACTTCTTCTTTACTTGAATCTGTAAGCTTCTATATTTATGAGATATCCAAGTTGTAACTTTTTTCTTGTTGTACGCCATTAGTAATTGTTGATTGTTTTTGTTAATATCCAGGTTGAAAGTAGTGATCTTATAGCTTATGGACTCATTCCGGAGTTTATAGGACGTTTTCCAATTTTACTTAGTTTATCAGCTTTAACTGAGGACCAACTTGTTGAGGTAAGTCCATTGCTAGTTGTATTGCTTCACTTAACTCACCTGTAGGGTGTTTAGATCTGCATTTAGAAAGTGATCAGGTATTATAAACAACCAGAATTAAATAATCGACTATTATAAAAGGTGACTTAATTTGTATAATGATGATTTGTTTAGTTTGAAGCTAGTATGAAATCAATTATCCAAATCTGGTCATCTAACAAGTAACTTATCGAAGAATGAGAAGCAGAATCTGTTTATCTAAACAGATGATCAGTGAAACTACAAGTCACAAGTATTAGCAAGTTAAAATTGTGAATATTTTAATTCTATGCAGGTCCTGATGGAACCAAAAAATGCTCTTGGTAAGCAATACAAAAAGTTGTTTCAGATGAACAATGTAAGTATATGAATTATGTCTCTGTATCTTATTAGTTGTCCCTTTTTATAGTTGCAGTTTCGACCCGTATACGTATGAATGAGTCTATTGTAATTTGTTTCTCCCAAACGGGTCAAATAATTTTTTAAACAAAAGGGGAACGATTCAAAACAGGTTGAAAGTCACCTACAGTATATTTTTAGTGCATAGAGCTTCCTATATAAATTGAAAGTCACTTGAGCCTGATTTAACCTGTTATCTGCAACCCACCCATCTTGCCACCCTATGTTGCACGGGGACGGATACGGAAACGGGTACGGGGACGGAAACGGGTACTTGGAAATGCCAATATCCCCAAATTCAAGAAACGGGTACGGTCAGAAACGTTTGTGTAATTTATATAATATATAATTTTAGATATATTTATTGATAAAATAAATAAACATCAAATTGTTATCGCCAATTTAGTCACATAAAGTACTTATATGAATAAAATTAGTTTGGTTATTTTACTACACTAATTTAGTCACATAAAGTACTTATATGAATAAAATTAGTTTAGTTATTTCACTTGGCCCAACTTTAAAATTTATAAATTTAATATATCTAATTTGTTTCCACTTTCTAGTTAAGATCCAGCCCATTCCACTTTCTAGTTAAGATCCAGCCCACAATAGACACATCCTTTAAACCTCATAGAATCTTAACTCTGTAAAACCTAATATCACTCCTACTTTACAAGCCTCCTTATTTGTTTGTCCCAAACTGGTCAAATAATTTTTTAAACAAAAGGGGAACGATTCAAAACAGGTTGAAAGTCACCTACAGTATATTTTTAGTGCATAGAGCTTCCTATATAAATTGAAAGTCACTTGAGCCTGATTTAACATGTTATCTGCAACCCACCCATCTTGCCACCTCTATTGTTCTTATTTGCTTGGATGTTTGCGGTGCTCATTTATGTTTCCTTGACCACAGGTGAAACTACATTTCTCAGAAGAGGCACTAAGATTGATTGCTCAAAAGGCAATGGTGAAGAATACTGGTGCAAGAGGGTTAAGAGCCATACTTGAAACCCTTCTAACCGACTGTATGTATGAGGTTAGTCGTCTTTTCAGTTCTCTACACATGTCACTATTTCAACATCTCGCCCCATGAAAATTAAAACAATTTCTTTCTTTTTTGACTTCAGATTCCAGATGTCAAGACGGGAGATGATAGAGTAGAAGCTGTGGTGATTGACGAGGAGTCGGTTGGGTCAGTAGATAAACGGGGATGTGGTGGAAAAATTCTTAGGGGTGACGGTGCGTTAGATAAATATCTTGCAAAGGTCAAGTGTAAAGAACAAGTGGTATGAACTTTGATTCCTTCTCATTCTGTTGATGATTGTAGTTCACATCACGGGTTTCTTATAAGATCATTCCAGAAACAATAGATGAATTTTGACTTTCAAAGTCAAGCAAGTCAAAATTTGACTTGAAGTTTAAAAAAACAATTAGAAAATGTTGTTTCAAAATTGTGTGCTAGTTTTGACCATGGATGTCAAAAGTTGTGGTTGAAAATTTGACTCATTTACTTGTACATACACACATCTTTTAGTACTTGCCTTAGCCATTCAAGTTAGCTTTTTCTCTATCCGCATCATAAAATTAAACCATTGAATTTGCTACATACGCGTCCTAATCTTCTTGTTAGGCATATTAATTTACTCATGAATGCATTGATTGTGGTTATGTTTGATGTGTAAGGTTCAAACAAGTAAAAGTCGAAAGTGCATACAACCTCCTTTACACAAAAGCATTCCTTTTTTTTGTGTGATCTAATAAACATTAACCAACATAACTTTCTCGGCCCACTCTATCTAATAATACTATGGCTGTTCATGTTCTGCAGGAAGCTGAAGGACAGCTATTGGAAGGGGAGGAATATGTCTTATCAGAAGCCGTGAGCATGTAAGATTACAAGCATAGCAATTACAGTTTAATAGAATTTAGTGTAGAACGTCTTTTTTATTGATGACATTGTAAAAACCGTCCATAAACTGATGTAAATTATCTCGTTGTAGAAGAGGATAGCATCGGATTCGGGTTAAATTTATAGATAGACAAAGAAAATTAGCAAAGAAAAAAAATCCAATTGATGAGATGAGAAAACAAAGAAAATTTGTAACTTCCGTTTGTAAGCTGCACACTGTAATACAACCTTTCGAAATGCAGGATTGAGCCTATTTTAGGTAGGCATTCTTTCAATTCGAATCGACTTATTTGTGTTGGTATCTTCGTGGCAATGCGATCAATGAGGGTTATGGTACGCAGTTTGCTGCAAGCGTGGTTTGTAGCACGTATCAAAGTGGCCTTTTTGTCCACTTATAACAATGAATTCTATTTGTTAAAAGTTCATTTGTGTTATTTCTTGTCTATCATTGTACTAACGGTGTACACTTTGTACTAGCCATAATTCGCAAAATACTTTTTTTGGTTTCATTTTGATACGATAAACTTTTAAAAATCTGCTGTTTATCGCATTATGTTTCCAGATGACATTAATAGATTATTAGCAAGCTAGCCGGAAAATTTTGATTTTTATTCTTTGACCTTTTTAACATACACTCTCGTAGTTTAACAAGAGAGAGATGATTATCATGAGCAGTTTGAATAAATGATGCATGGTTGTTTACGTTCCTTCATGTATATTGTTATTGCCATATATACAAACATGAACAAGTGAGCACCATAAACTCACTTCTTTAACCATTACATCTAAGATCTGGCAAGAGGATAACAAAAAAGAGCTTAGCATATTAAGACTTATCAGAATATACATTCTTAGGCCTCATGATAGAAATGTTATCAGATGGGACATGTTATCATAAAAATGTATAATTCACCAACAATAATAACATAAGCTTGTACAAGGATCGTAACTCCACGGATGTGGCGTACCCACAAGTGTAAATTTCAAAGAGGTAAGGTCGAGTCGGTCAACCTGGATCAAATGGGGATTTGTGATTGAAGACGCGATAATCATATAGGATTTTCCGAAACACGACTAAACGCTTTCGTTATAAGGGGGAAGCAGATTAATGTAGATTAACCAAAGCAAAAAATCCGCGCGTTGCGCGGGCTAATTTTTCGCAATAATTTTTTTTTTTGTATTTTCAGGGTTTTTATTTTTGGAGATTCTTTATGGTCGGGGCTAATTTTAATATTTTCCTTATTTTTGATGATTTTCGGGGAAAAAAAATTTGCGTTGGGACGGGCTAATTTTTTCACGAATATTTTATTTTTTGGACGGTTTTGTAAAAGATTTTTACGGGAATCATGTGAAGAACTCGTAAATATTTAAAAGGTGAGGGTCCTTTTGATTTTTTTTTACTTTGGGCCAGATTTAGTCATATTTTTGAGTTGTTTTTTTACTAATTTTTTCCCGGGATATTTCTTTTTTGTACGATTTGGGAAATTTTTTTTTTGTTGGGACGGGTTAAATTTTTCTCGAATATTTTCTTTTTTTGAGACGGTTCGATATCTTTTTTTTTTGGCCGATGAATGTAAAAAAGTTGTGAACAATAAAAATTTGAAGTGTTTTTTTTTTTAATTTTTTACACGGATTTTTTTGTTTAAGAAAATCGTAATAGTAAAAAGTTGAAGGATCCGTATTTTTGTATTTTTTTTTACTTTGGGCCAGATTTGTGGGACCAACATTTTATGCGAAATTTCTAGCTTAGTTTTGTCGACAAAAGTTAATAGAGTAACAATTTTTTTAATATGCTATGATGTTTGGGTGGCCGGGATTTTTGTTGTAAGAAAATCGTAAAATAGTTTAAAAGTTTGAGGGACCGTTTTGTATTTTTTTTTTTACTTTGGGCAGATTTATGCGAATTTTAGGCAAGTTTGTCGACAAATGTGTATATTAGTAACAATTTTTTTTATATGGCTTATGTGTTGGGCCTCATGTTTAAAGTGTTTTTTTTTGCTATATAGTTTTTTTTAATATAATGGGTTGTACGTTTGTGACCATATCGATTATTTTAAAGTTATTTAATCGAAGAATGTTAGCCGCAGATATTTTTTTTATCTGAATAAATCGAAATTTTTGTAATATTTTTTTCCCCTCCTATTTTGTGCATATAAATTAAAAAAAAAAAAACACTGTTCGGGCTGGCCCGTTACTGTAGCTAAGGGCTCACAGTCAAAAAATGTGTATATTTATAATGCATAGTCAATGTCATTTGTACGAATGTGCATCCAATGTAGTTTTGTACAGTAGTTAATTACTGTAAATGTTTTTTTTATAGTAAACTACATTTTTGGTTCACGTGATTTACCGGATATAACACTTTTGGTCCATTTTTCAAAAATCATACGGATCCACACCAATACCCGGCAACCCATTTCACTTTTCGTCCAAATTTACTAATGCCGTTAGTTGACCTATATTTGATTTATGAACGAGCAATGCCCCGCTCCGATTGTAAGAATCTCGCTAACAACTAGAGGTGGTCGGGTTTGATTGGGTCATGGGTCAAATGGGGTCATAGGTCGAGTCGGTCAACCTGGCACTTTCTTACGACTTTCAATATACTTTCGTTTTTAGAAAACTATGGTAACATAAGACTTATCATAGTCGGTTTACGTCAAATTATCATCCACGTGATACTCATAAGTCTTATTGTGTTATCATAGTTTTCTAAAAAAGAAAGTATATTGAAGATCGTAAGAAAGCCTCAGGTTGACCGACTCGACCTATTTGACCTCTGACCCCATTTGACCCATGACCCAGATTAAAAGGGTGTGAGTGTCTCGCTGTCTTGTTGTTTCTTACTGCGACCCTTCCGAATGGATGTGGAACCTTCGATTAGGTCCCTTCGGTAGATCCTTCCGAAAGGATATGGGTCCTTCGGTTAGGTCCTTCTGAACATATACGTCGACAATAATGAAAGATAAAATTGTCATTTTACATGAACAAAATACATAGAAAGGACAAATTCGAAAAGTTTTGTTCTTTAATAGAAAAAAAACACTACACAAAACTATAAAAAATGATAAACCGGATATATTCTAATCAAAACAAAAAACAATACCACACACTTGATGTTAGAAAGTATATTTAAAAAAAAAGAAGGTTCAAACGACCATTATGTTTTCCAGTTACATTTAATGAAGAATAAAAAAGAAAATTAAAAAAAAAACATAAAAAGTTATGTTCTCAAATAGGGGTGAGCATACGGGACCGGAGACCGAACCGGACCGGACCGAACGTATTTCGGTCCGGGGTTTTCATTACTTTCGGTCTCGGTCCGGTCCGGTCCGGCTCGGTCCGACCAAAAACCCAACGATTATGCCGTGTAGGACCGGACCGGACCGAAGACCGACCCGGACCGGACCGTACCATTTCGGTCCGGTCCTCGGTCCGGTCCGGTCTTGGCCGGTCCGGTCCGGTCCTTGGACCGTGCTCACCCCTATTCTCAAATACAGTATCATTTAAGTAGGAAAAAAATGAAATAAAAGTTAGAGTAAATTGCATAAATCGTCCTTAAAGTTTGGCCAAATTGCATGTTTCGTCCCAAACGTTACGAAAGTGCAAGGAGATGCGGTTGATCTTGCGCCGTGCCAGAGTTATTCGCTAATACCACAGTGTTAGCTCAACAGTCACAGATTAGAGAGTTATAGTCAGCAGACCGTAGGAGACAGACGGTGATTACAGAGAGGTGCAGAGATCACAAGAGGCAGAAAGCAGTCTCACTGAGGCAACAGAAGCTGAATAAAGAGATTCAGATCAGATGGCGAGTTCGAGAGACAACAGGGACCCCGCAAAGGTCCTGGCCATTCAGCCAGAGTACGGAGGAGGCTGGTAGCAGTTCCTAGTATTTGTTTTGGCTGTTGTTTTGTACAGTATAAGTATATTACGGGTTCAATCTGACTAGTATGAGCTTTAGAATTGTATATATTCTTGTACTTGTAACCTAATCGTCAGTAAGCATTATTGTATCGAACCAATTGTGTAGGTTTTCCAATTATATATGGAATTGGTGGTGTCTGTCATGTCTGTAAAATCGAATTTGTTATGATATGAATGTCGATTGGTTATATCTTTGTTGATTACAATTTCTGTTTTATATTTCACTGTGTGACGTGATTCACCTTTATTATTGTGCATATGTCTTGTCTATGTTTGATTTTAGAAATATTAAGGGGGTATTATTTTTCTTGTGATTGAAGAAAATGGACCAAAAAGAGCCACGAGGTCAAACAAGCCCCAGAAAACAACAACAACCACATCTATCACTAATGCCCAATCTTCAGGCAATGATTAACCAAGGGTTACTGCCGCTTTGGCAGATGTGATGCAAACAACAGAATGAGTCGACATAAAAAATAAAACCATATTCAAGAAACAGGTGCTAGGAGAAAACGGAGCGAGCACTCGTTGAGTGCACTTACTAGGACTTCATGAAGTGCAACTTACTAAAATTTCAAAGGCACAGAAGGAGTTGTCGAATTGACTCAATGGATTGAGAAAATGGAAACTGTGTTTCGCATAAGCAACTGTTCTGTGGAAAACCCCCTAAATTCAAGTTCTCTAACTTGTAACTCTTTAGGAAATGCGCTAACTGGTGGGAATCCACGTTAGACTGGTTGGTAATGACATTTTTTATGAAATGACCGACTGAACTGAAGAAGAAAATAACAAAAAAATTGACAAGAGTACTGCCAAAGACGAGAGATAGAAATCGAGTCAAAATGTGGGAATTGAAGTGATGTGGTTAGAGTGTTATAGGGTACAACCAACGTTTTCAAGAAACGGGCATGATGCGTGGTTGAATGTTTTCCTAAAGAATCTGACAAGATTGAAGATATGTCGGTGAATGATCTATATTGATTTTTACTAATATATAAATATATATAAATATAAATAAATATAAAATATATAACATATAGGGTTAGATATAAAAATAACAATTATAGTAATCCTGGGAGTTGATTCCCGGGATCGTTATCCCAACGAGGGGGGGGGGGGAAAAAATGCAATGAAAGTGAGAGTCGTTTTGAGATCGATGCTTGAATGGGGACAGATTACGTTTTGTTATCTAAAACTACGGGAAAATAATAGGCAAAAAACTTAAAAAACTTAAGGTAAGACAAATTTTTAAACTAAAAACTCAAAAACGGAGAATATTAAGGGACCTAAAAACCCTAAATTATCAAAATTAAGACATAAAATGTATATTTTAGTTTTTATAAGTCTTAATTGACTAAAAATCCATAACAAAGAAAACTAGACCAAAAACGGAAAAGATTTAAGCTTAAAAACACTAAAAATATGAACGGGATTCAATCCCGTTCTTTAAAAAACCAATTTTTACAATTTAAATTCTACGAAAGCAAATCTAAATTTCCTAGGTTATAAATGTAAAAAGAAAATTTTCTAAAAAAGAATTATATTTTTTTGACTTTTTTATAATTTTTTATGAATTAAAAACGATTTTAATGAAATTAAATGTTTAAAAATACTAAACTATTTATAAAAATTTTGAAAAAATTAGCAAAAGTAGATTGAACAATGTAGAATCTAAGAAAAATAAGTAGGGAAAAACAGCTTATCAAATAAGCAGTGAAATAAGCCAAAAACGGCTTATAAGCTAAAAGGCCTAAAACTACTATAAAGATTTAATGTTGCAAAGTAAAATCGAAAAAGTCCCTAGGGCAAGTGGTAGAGTGTGTGTGTATAAAATGTTTGGTTGTGGGGTTGAGGTCCCAGGTTCGAGCCTTGCTCACCGGGGGTTCCCCTACTCCCAAATGTTTTTGCAAATTCCATTTTTTACAACTTTTTAAAGACTAAAAAATAAGCACTTTTTACAAAAACACATTTTTTATAAACCATGAATAAGCACTAGAATAAGCTGAAAAGGGCAGGATAAACTAAACTATACTAAACTATAAAAATGCTAAATGTTTAGCAAATTTAAGCACTAATAAGCAAACCAAAAAGAGAATTAAGCTAAAATAGATGATAAGATATACCTAAAAAGAAATTTTGAATAAAAATAAGCAACCAAATTAAACTAGAAAGACAGAATCATCAAAAAGCTATGAAACTTAAGGATTTTAAGCTATAAGGCAAATAAGCTCAAATAAGCTCTAAACTGAAAGAAATAAGCTAGATTGGGCTTAAACTAACCTAATAAGCTAAACTAAACCTAGAATAAGCAAAAGCAATAAGCTAATAAGCCTAAATAAACAAATAGCTTTTTGGACAAAACTGATAAGCAAAAAGGCCAAGAGGGACTTTTCTAGCTTAAAAATAAGCTAGCAAAAGGATCCTTATGGCTTAGTGACTTATACCACTAAGAAGAATGGCCAAAAAGCTACAATAAGCAACAATGAAAAAGCATTTTGAAATTCAAATAAGCACTTAAAAAGCTTCATGAAAAAGCTATCTCACACTGATTCAACACTTAGACAAATTTTTGCAAGTTTTGCAATCTTTACAAAACCACACTTTTGAGCTTAAAAATAAGCACCTATTTCAAACATCAAACTCTTAACACCTTAAAAATGAGATTTACTAGTTGGAAATTGAAACAAACTAATTTTTTAGACTAATTTAAGCTAAACTAAACTGACTCAAGTATCAAAATGCAATCTTGACCGATTTTGACCTATTAAAACAGTTATACCAAACACTCCTTTAAAACTGTTTTTACCAATTTAAACTTAAGAACTTGATTTTTAGTGAACAAAACCTTAATACCAGATTATAGATGACTTATAACAAACATATTAAGCAACTTTTAACACTTAAATCAGCAAAAACAACATGATTAAAGATTATGCAACTTTTAAGCTAATTTAAGACAAAATATAAGAAAAACTTGCACACAAGATTTTTATAATATAACCTAAGCATAATAAGCAATATACATCATAACAAAGCATAAATAAGTAAATAAGAACAAGCAATAAGCAACAATAAGCAGGTGAATAGTAAATAAGCTATAAATGGAAAAATAAAACTTACAAAGGCCCTTGCTCAAAACAGGGCAAATGAGCTCAACAGAGCTTATCTACTAGCTCTAGCTTATCAAAGAT
>BQNB010058585.1:0-37701 GCA_026074375.1 Tanacetum coccineum | reverse complement strand
TTCCAAACCCCAGGGTCTAAAATGTAACATTTTGGAAAAAATGTAAAATCATATTCAAAACATTACCAGACATAACTTTAATTAACGCTCCTCATGCTTAACATCTCCAGATATTGAATAAAATGCTTAAAACTGCTTATGTTCTAATCCTTATATCATTCATCATCGATGTGCTTTCAAAAATCATGTCCCGGATCCATATCATACCACAATACTAGGGAGCTTCATATTAAGAAGTTTCATCTTGGTACTACGTTCTGTCTGAGTTGTTGGGTTTACGATTTAAAGTGCCCTAGCTCCACAAACGTTTACTAAATGACTTCTAAACTATGATGGCCCGAACGGTGTTATGATAATTTTTATATCAAAACCAACATCGATATCCAAAAACTTATATATACAATCAAACTAAGACTTGCCATATATTAACCCAGGTTGTCTGTGATTGCCGTGTTGAAGCCGTTACTTTCATTCCCTATACATTAGCTATCAATTTCCCTATAACTGTTCAGGTGAGTTCATAGCCTCGCATTTCAATCTTTTTATAAACCCGCGAGGGGGATACATGCTATAAACATGAATGCAATTATTTCTACATGCTATTTCAATTTACTATTGCCTAAGTAACTGCTTTGCCTTTAAGTCCCCATAATCATGAACCGTTAATTACTCTCCGTAGTAAGCGCGAATGATGTGAATAGATCTATTTGGGCTGGACTCCCCGTTGGTGTACCCAGTTACGTGTAACCAATTGCACATCATTAGAAATCACGCGGGTATTTTGGCAAAGGTGCCCGCAGGGGCAATATTATCATTATAACCTAAGGCATCGGATTCATGAGCTAATGGCAATAATAAATTATGTTTTCAATACTGGGTGTATATCAACGTAACCCAAATATCGCATTTGCATTCAAATTATATTACTTAAACCTATGGATTCACTCAACCTTTGTGTTGACTTTTTAGCATGTTTTATCTCAGGTAACTAATGGCACAGAGTGATGAGGACACGAAGATGGAAAAACCGTTATCATTCAAATGTTGTATTTTAGATTATGGAAACCTCTCTTTTATAAAAACTCTGAAGAAATAATGAATGATAACTTATTTTCATAAACGACTCTTTTTGATTCGTTTTCTATGATTATGACTGTTGTACCTTGAAGTAATACCCCAGATTAGCTTCCGCTGCTATGACTGTTTTACACTTAAATGGGGCTGCAAAAATGCTGTTTTACACCAGGGAAGGTTTTTAAGCCAAACAGCCCAAAAGGGCCATTTTGAGGCTTATTTTTAAGCACTAGAGGGACCTAGGGGCTATGGGCTTATAAGAGCTTAGAGATTAGCTCATAAGGTACCTAGAAAAGCCAAAAAAACTAAGGGTTAACTTGAAAATAAGCCAATAAAATGCTGAGTAAATGAGCCTTTTGCACCATGGGAAGACTTTTGGTTTTCTCAAAAAAAATATTTGCAAACTGCAGGCTCAAAATAAGCTACAAAATAAACTTAAAAACTTAAATTGAGCTAAAATAGATTGAGTGAGGAACCTAATAAGCTTATAAACAAAAATTCAAATCTTAAAACCACCTTTAACTAACCTAATTCTCAAAATGAAAACTGACTTTTTATAGCTTGAGAAAATTTTGACAGCTAAGAAAAAGGGTCAAAAGCAAATACACACTAAATCTTCTATGATCTACTGCACTTAAGGCTCTAAAACAAGTTTTTAAGACAGCACAAACAAATGCTTAAACCAAAGCTTAAGCTGATAAGCTGACAATCAAACGATATTTTCCACAGATTGGACCATGACCACTCAAACCTTTAAAACTGAATTTTTAACTATAATGACCTTATGAAACAAGCTAACCTTACTCAATTAAGCTTAGCAAACTATCTTGGTGAACCAACCCATTAGAAACCCCACTTTGACCCATTTTAGGCTTAATGCCAAACACTCCCTTAAATTTTAAAATCCCATTTTTAAACTGACTTTTGGATATTTAAGTAGTGACATTTAAAAACAGATGGTTAATGAGCTGTGAGATTCACAAATAAGCAGTTTCCAACAAGAGATAAGCACTCTGAATAAGCTAATTAGAATAAGCAGTTTAAAAGCAATTCTTGGCAGTTTAGCACAAAAACTTAATTTAATGATATTTAAGCAACAAGGAAAGATAAGTAAGCATAAAAGAACATTAATAAGCAAGAAAATTAGGAATAAGCCACAAATAAGCTAAGCTACAGTTATTCTAAGAAAATGAAGAAAAATGGACTCACCAGTCCCTTTGCTCTAAACAAGGGTCAATAAGGCTCACAAGAGCTTTTCTACTAAGCTCCAGCTTGTGTTAAACAAGCTGGTAGGTCCAATAAGCCCATCCATCTTTGGCTTATCTTCCAAACAAGAAGCTAAGGTATTTTTTTTTGGTAAATTTTCTTTTTGGTAATTTTTTCTTAATTACTTACTCTATAGCTTAATATAAAACAGATTATGCATAAATGAGCTTAAGCAAGAGCTTAAAACAGCTTATAAAAGACTTTGAAAAAGGAAAGTAGAGCTTACAATGTTATATAAAAAAAACTCAATTTTCATTAACTTCAGAAAAAGGGTACAATGCTTAAATTAAAAGACAGAATTTTAAAAAACTTAAAAGATTACACCTTAAAAACCTAGATGCCCTGGAAGGCTTACAAGCTATCTTATTTATACTAGTTCTATCTCCTCTTCTTTCCTTCTCTTGTGTTTCTTTTGTGAGAGAGAAACACGAGTGTTTTTCTTGTGTGAGATGAATCACAGCCTCAATCTTGGCCCTTGAATTAGCTTGTGCTTTCTTGAACTAATACCCGACGTTGGATTAACCTTGAAAAATGGGGGATTGCCAACATGGAAAGGTGATATGAGATTAGGGTTTTAGTGGGTTGAGGGTGAGGTTATTACCCAATGGGTAATATAGGAGTTGCAGGGTAAAGATGGGGAAGAAGGCCCGTGATTGGTTCTTGGGTTTTGGCGGGAAAAGGAGTTTTAACTGGGTTGGGGATAAAAGGGTAAGAGTTTGGTGGTTTGCCAACTTTGGCCCTCCAAAGTGTGTGTGTTTATTACACCACACATCCTTGTTAAGTAGAGTTTTTGGTAAATTGGCAAATCAGGCCCCTCAAAGATATATGTCATGTTGCAGTACACGTCCTTGTGGTGTATAGGTTTGGGGAGATGGCAGAAATGCCCCCTCAACTCTTATGAGTAAATTACATGGGTGGTCCTTATGCAATACAACTTCAGGGGTTTGGCAGAATCAACCCCTAAAGTTGTATTTTGCTTAAATTGCATTTTCAGCCCTTGTATCTTTTTATCCATTATTACAACTTTGGGGTTTGCCAATTTTGGTCCCTCAAGTTGTATTTTTCTGATTCAGCTTCTCGGAGTTGACTTTGACTTTGTCGGGGTTGACTTTTCTGTTGACTTTTTGACTTGGACTGACTTTGGCTTCGATTTGACTTTGTCTTTTCACACTTTTCCATTCCGTGCTCAGTTTTGTCATTTTTTTGGCTTTGTTTTTTCGTCCTTTTCTTGGATATCCGTTTCCTGCACAATACAAATGCAAAACATACAAATACAATGTATTTTTGGTACGTTTTTAGTCATTTAAGTCCGTTTTTAATGGAAAATAGTATGTATAATTAAACACATACCAAAATCCCCCATACTAAGATATTGCCGTGTCCTCACGCAATGTTATGAAGTCAACACTTAAGAAAACCAAGAATCTCAATCCCCCTTGACTAATAACCTCAAAAAGTAGCTAAGTGTTCGTCAAGGGAAACTAAGGAATCAATAGCTTCGACAAGTCCCGTTTTCACCATTTTATTTACACTAACTATCCCTAACATTTTTGTATTTTTCTTTTTCTCCACTTAACTAACATGTTTGACTTTCTTTATTTTATCAACACTGGGATCATAGAATGAGAAGCGTCCATAGAATAATCTATGGATGTCTGAATGGATAAATTCATCGTCCCCGATTTTTCACTAGTCCCAAGCTAAGCGTAAAAACAAAATCACCGCTAAGTACAAGTAAAGATGCTAACACTACTTATAACTATGACTTGTCAACTTTTCGCTCCTGACAATTATTCAATTAGAGTGAATGTGCTTAATTTTAAGTTAAATTTAGATCGACAGTTTTAGAAAGTAGTATAATATATGTGCATAACGATATTTCTGAAGAAATCTGGGGAAAAGACTAGATCACCCACCAACCAGCATATTCTCGATAGATCCCAGCCGAGTTCGACTTAGGTTATCAGGTTGAGACCCCACAGGAGAATGTTCGCAATGTAATAGCGGGACACTCTACCCTTTTAGGCCGAATTTCTTAGATTTACCGCTAAATAAACAATACTACTCAAAGCACGCAAACATCAAAAATTTAATGATCTCATTGGTGCGATTATTCCTAGAAATAATCAACCAACGGCAACCAACAAACTTTTGAAGTCTTAAAGCAAGTTATTCTTAGTTCAAAATTATACTTGAGTTTAGAAAAAGAAATCTTAACCATTAAATTTTCCTTATTAGTCATTTATTGCTATATACTATACTACCGTCATCATTTACATGACTACAACATCGGCCACGCCTCCGACAAGATGTAGTGACTTAGTCTGACGACGGCTTTTATTTGATAACACCTACGAATGCACTTTGGCATTTATTATTTCACTATGGGCTTTGTTTTGAAGACTGCAACATCGGTTGTGAGCCGGCAAGATGCAGTAAACCTTTATCAGCCCACAGTTTATACTTTCATCATTTATTTTTTTTATTTATTTTTTATTTTTTTTCATTTTCCAACATATTTTCCGTAATAGAGAAAATTTCGTTTTAGAAACTCAAGTATAAAGCTGAACTAAGATGAATATTTTCGTTTCCGAAAGAGCTTCTTTTTAGAAAACGTCGGTTTAAAGTTAAAGCAAAATTAAGCACGTTTATTAGTCAGGTTAAGATATGTTGCTGCTGTTCGCTAAAGCTTGTTGAACCCAAAAAAAGCGCACACAGGTCACAAAACCCACCAGCTCACACTACTTATAGTATGCACGTGCTTATCGCTCTGAGTTACAAACTTCATGCACTCTCGTTAGCACACACATCCCCCCCCATCCTCACCTTGCGATCAACCTCTAAACCCATCCTATCATCCCGCATCGTCGCTCTTCGGAAAATTTAAAATCCCTAATAAAAGGATCACTGCGAATGCTGATTTAGCCAAATTAAACTTTGTTTATTAAAGGGTTTTAAGGGACAAGCTAGGGCTCAACCACGCCCGATGAGTCAAAAAATTTTCTCATTCTACCCATTGGAAAGTCAAAACTGTGACAAAACACTTATTTTATTTTTGAAAATTTTTAAATTTTTTATTTTTTGGTGTTTTTGCAAAAATTTTGGTGGTAAAAAACGAGATTACGTGACAACAACGACTGCAGGCAAAATCAAATCGAAGATCCCCCCATGCTTAGAACCTAATCATCATCCTCGATGTTTTGAAGAGTAGGTTCCTACGTAAATGGGGTACCTACGTAAATCTAAGGCCGTTTATTAAGTGTGCCAAAAGATAAAACGTTAGTCGATTAGATTTGGATATTGGATTCCCAAATGAAGCTGAGGATGTGAAGCTCTTGTGATCGGAGGACAAAAACCGCGAGCACGAGAGGCTTCAAAATCCGGGACATCCTGGACAAATAAACCACAAAAACACAAGCATACGAGAAATGGAAGAGGCACACCTCCTCACGTCACACAGTTAGAAGAAAATAGAAAGAAGATAGAAGGATAAGCATGGGTTGCCTCCCACGAAGCGCTTGTTTAAGGTCACTATGCTTGACCCGTCCCCGAATTCATTGGTCCATGGGGAAAGTCTGGAGATCCGGGACTACCAATTGTGGTACGTCCCCTCCAAAGTAGTGCTTCAAACGATGACCATTCACTTTGAAATTTGGCCCGGAGTTTTGGGATAACTCGACAGTGCCATATGGAAAGACTTGGGTTACAGTGAATGGTCCACTCCAGCGGGTCTTAAGCTTGCCCGAGAAAATCTTCAATCTAGAGTTAAAGAGGAGGACTCGATCACCGACGTTGAAAACGCGGTTTTTGATCTTGGAGTCATGGATTCTCTTTGTTTTCTCTTTATAGATCAAAGAGTTTTCATAGGCATGATCACGAAGTTCATTTAGCTCATTGAGTTGAACCTTCCGGTGATCGCCCGCGGTCACTAGGTCAAAGTTTGCATGCTTTAAAGCCCAATAGGCTTTGTGCTCGAGCTCAATCGGTAGATGACATGCCTTTCCGTACACTAGCTTGTATGGAGTACACCCGATGGGTGTTTTGTAAGCTGTGCGGAAGGCCCAAAGTGCGTCATCTAGTTTATCCGACCAAGAGGCACGGTTTTCGCCTATGGTCCTTTCAAGAATTCTTTTCAAGCCACGATTGGATACCTCAACTTGCCCACTTGTTTGTGGGTGATACGCGGTGGAGAGACGATGAGTGACTCCGTATTTAAGCATGACCTTTGCAAACTGGTCATTGCAAAAATGGGTTCCGCGATCACTTATGATTGCACGAGGAGCACCGAATCTGGCGAAGAGAGATTTGAGAAATTTGCAAACAACTCGGGCGTCATTGGTGGGGAACGCTTTTGCTTCAACCCATTTTGACAAGTAATCGACGGCCACGAGTATATATTTGTTCCCTCTTGAAGACGAGAACGGCCCCATGAAGTCAATGCCCCAAACGTCAAAGATTTCACAAACTTGGATGGAATTTTAAGGCATCTCATCACGTTGTGAAATTTTTCCTTGACGCTGGCACGAGTCACAGTTTTTAACCAACTCGTGGGCATCTTTGTAAATAGTGGGCCAAAAGAAACCAGCATTAAAGACCTTTTTGGCGGTGTGATTTGCATCATGATGTCCCCCTGTGGGTCCATTGTGGCAAGCTTCGAGGATGTCGAAAGCTTCCTTGCCGTGCACACACTGCCGGATCACTTGATCCGCACATATCTTAAACAAAAAGGGGTCGTCCCAAAAGTAGTGTTTGACGTCTTTAAAAAACTTTCTTTTCTGCTGAGATGACATCCCTTTTATCACAAAATTCCCCGCATGGTAGTTTGCAAAATTGGCAAACCATGGGGCATTATCATCACCACGAAAAGTAACCATCCCAAGTGTCTTGAGAGGAAATGTTTCCGTAATTTCCTTTTTCTCGAGCTCACTTTGATGGGGATTTTCAAGTCTAGAAAGGTGGTCAGCGGCGAGATTTTCTGCTCCTTTTTTATCACGGATAACGACATCAAATTCTTGGAGCAGTAAAATCTACCGGAGCAATATTGGCTTAGCATCCAGCTTAGCGAGCAGATACTTAAGAGCCGAATGGTCCGTATACACTATGCTTTTAGACAAGACAAGATATGGCCTGGATTTCTCGAAAGCATACACCATGGCAAGTAATTCCTTTTCCGTCGTAGTGTAATGTGCTTGAGCTTCGGTCATGGTTTTGCTTGCATAGTGTATCGGCTGGAAGTGCTTGGTCTTACGTTGCCCCAGGACTGCCCCAACAGCAAAATCACTTGCATCACACATGATTTCAAAGGGCAAGTCCCAATCGGGGGCAACTAGAATTGGAGCCTGGGTCAACTTCAACTTAAGGGTTTCGAATGCTTCGATGCATTCCTTCGAGAAGATAAACGGAGTTTCTTTTTCAAGGAGGTGGGTCATAGGCCGGGCGATTTTGGAAAAATCCTGAATAAATCGTCGGTAGAAACCAGCATGACCGAGAAAACTCCGAATACCCTTCACGGTGGTGGGATGAGGCAATTTTGCAATGACATCAACTTTCGCCCTATCTACCTCAATCCTGGACTTATCCATGAACAATTCCATTGTCTTTTCGATCATGTCCATGGAAGATTGCCATCATACCTCGTTGAAACTGCCAGGTGCATTTACAAACCCAAAAGGCATGTGGGGCGATATGTAAATGTTCTGTAAAAGGGCATGTTAATGTTGTTCTTCTATTTATCCTTCGGGTCAATATGAAACTGAAAATGACCCTATAAGCCATTAAGGAAACAATAGTATTGGATTCCCGCGAGTTTTTCAAGCAATTGATCCATGAAGGGCCATGGGTAAATGGTCTTTTCGGGTGCTTCATTCACTTTCTATAGTCAATGCCCACTCTCCACCCCGTTACCAATCGAGTTGGTACAAATCATTATCATCAATCTGACGACAGGTTATAACCACCTTTCTTTTGTACACAATGTATCGGGCTTTACCATGGACTGTCAGAGATTGTAATAAATTAATCCGCATCAAGAAGTTTTTCAACCTCTTTTTTTGATGACTACGTAAGATCTTTATTATTTTTAGTTTTTTATAATTTGGTTTACTCTTTGACTCTGAACTGTGGTTTCGTATCCACTTCCATAAGGATTTGGGAGTACAAAACTCTAGATCTAACACCCTTGAGAATACGTAGAGTTTCCAAGAGAAGGCACGCTTGTCAGGGACTTAAGAACCTAGATAAGAGCTTGCTTACTCCTCATCTCAAGTCTTTTCGCAATTATGACAGGGCAACTTGTCGACGCCTTCCCAAAATGCGTATTCTAAATAAGGTGGCAAGACCGTGAGTTCAACCTCGGAGGCTTCATCAAATGATGATTTAGTTCTTCAACAACTTTAAGTTCTTCGCCGATTCTGGTGAGATAATCTTTATATTCGAAAGAGGAGGCAACGGATCACTATTGAGAAGTTGTTTCTAGAAAAGAAATGTTCACCCTCCGGAACATAGTAAGTAGCATCATTCCTGTGAAATTGGCTCCGTCATTGATAGCTATACAAGCAATTTGCATCTTCAAGAAGGAGAAAATCACTATCCCCGAAAGTAGTTAGTGTTGGTGAAGAATTTGAAACAATTGATCGTAATCCGATAAGGATTATCCGAAGCAGCACAATCATAAAAACCTAGGACTCTTGCGAGTATTCTTCCAGGCAATTCAATGACGTCGATTCGGTTTGCCAGTCATATGAATGGAAATTAGCGTGTATCACGAAGTTTGGTCCCAGATTGAAGGTGATGGTGGCGCTCTTTGCCAACACGAAGGGTAATTTCACCTTCGTAAACATCTATTAATGCACGACTGGTCTTTAAGAAACTTCTCCCGAGAATTAAAGGTACTCGGGATATTGGCTCAAAATCTACGACCACAAAATCTGCTGGAAACTGGAACTTTCCCACCATTAAACGGACGTCTTTAGCAATACCGATCGGTTCAGTGATTGAACGGTCTGCTAGCTCTAGCGTCATGCAAGTCGGGGTTAGTTCGGGAAGAGAGAGATCTTTCCAGACGGAATATGGCATAAGATTAATGCTTGCGCCAAGATCGGCCAAGGCGTTGCATGTATTAATCCCAGAAAATTCACATGGAATAAGAAATCGGCCAGGGTCTCCAAGTTTTTTTGGTAACTTGTTTAGGATGACTGCTGAGCAATTCTCGTTCAATGGAGTTCTAGCCATTTCACTCAACTTCTCTTTGTTTCCGATTAAAGTTTTTAGAGTCGAGGCAAATTTCGGCATAAGGATTAAGGCATCCGTAAAGCTAATTTCCAAACTCAAATCTCAATAAGATTTCCGAAAATTTCTCAATTTTGATCGTTAGCTATATCACTGCGCATTCATCATTTCATCTTGAAGGAAATGGATGATGTTCGATGGTTTTATACATTGGAGAGCACTAACGGGAGCAACAACGGGCTCAGAAGTTGGATTACGAGATTGGACTTGAACAACCGGAGGTTGGACGTCTTCGGGTGCCTCCGTTAATGAGTAGGATGCATCGTGTCCTTTGATACCCTCGGTATCCGACGATTTATCACTTCGGAGAAGATATGAAGTAGAAGGAATCGCGTGTCATGATAAGCAACACCACTATGGGTGGTGAACCTTTCAAACTTCTTCGGGTTGGTAACGGTGTTACCTAAGGAAGTTCCCGTCACCTGAAGTATAGCGGTGTTCAATTTGAAAAAGTTACTTAAGCATACTTTCAAGCCTTTGATTCGAAGTTAGCCAAGTTGTGTTCAAATGAGCTTGCAGTGTGTTTGCCCCAGGTTTTTGCACACTCCCATAACCGCATCTATTAGCCACTACGTAGCTATCAAAAACGGTTTTTAGACACACTTTTTGTATTGAGGAAACGGGAGGCTTGGTAAACAGAAGCTGATAAGTTGGGGTGATTAAACCTGGGGTTGATAAATTGGTCCTTGATTGAAATTATTACCCCGATTTTGGTTAAAATTGTTCCCCCAATTTTGGTTGAAATTGATCCCCTGATTTTGGTTGTTTTGATGGTTTTGCATAGGAGGAAAACCGGGAGCAAAATTTGGTTAGGCCAACATAGGAGGTCTGCACTGGTATTCCCTTAGATTGAAATTAGCCGTGGCGCTTGATAGACGTAAAGCTGAATGTTTGTCAGATACACGTGTTCCATCGGTGGCGGGACAACTTTTGATATGAATGATGCTGCACCCAAGTCCACACAACTTTCCTCGACCTGCTTTGTAGGACGTGGTAGTTTGGTGAGCGGGAGCTTGGTGATTTGATTTATCTTATCAAAGGAGCATGCTTTGACCATATTCTTTGAGTCGGAGACATCGGGAATATACCTGGAGTATGGAAGTGCGTGTACTTAACTTTGCAACAACGGGTTTGCTTCTTGTATTACCACTTTGGATTGCTCTCGAATGATTATTAGGCATTCTCGAGGCATTTAGTCCAAAAAGTTAGCCACCTGCGCGGAATTCAATGAATCTTTGATCATTTGTGTACAAGGCATTAAAGATTGATCGATTTGATGTAATTCCAAAAACATGATGCGGGCATGCCCAAAAGAAGAAACATTGAAACGGTCCCCATCTTTCATAAAACGATTCGATCAACTCTTTGCTGAATACTCGTGATTTCATTTCTAAGATTTGTCATTTAAGAGGAGGAAAGGAATTTGTTAAGAATTTTGACACAAGATCGTCCATGTAAAATCGATCGAGAGGGATCCTTTGCAAGCAAATCCGCTGCTCCCTCGAGGGAAAATGGGAAAAGCATAAGCTTAACCGACATACTCGGGACGTTCGGGAACTTCATCGTAGAAGTGATCTTGTTGAAATATCGGATGTGAGCATGTGGGTCTTCTTTATCATGTCCAAAAAATTGCTTGTTTTGAACAAGATTAAGTAGACCATGCTTGATCTCAAAATTGTTTGCGTTGATCTCGGGAACAACGATCGCATCCTCGTAACCCTCGGTGGGTGCTTCGAGCAATTGAGCCATAGTACGATTATCGTCCATCGTAACTATGGGAGGATTGAAAGTTTCTTGATTGTTAGTTGGTTTCTCAAGATTTGGTGATTCAACAGAAGTTTGTCGGACTTGTGGTTGTCGACGTCTACGGGCTTGAGAACGAGTGCGCATGCACAAAATAGAAATATAAAAAGAAAATTTACACTAATTTTTTTTTTCAATGATTTATTCACAATGTATTTTACCGGACAATGAGATAAGACAACTTCCACCAAATAATCTACTTACTTCACGGTAGCTCTCAAAAAAAAAACGCACCGGTGAGCCGAGGGTAGTAATAGCGCGAAGCTATTTCTCCTTTCCGGTCGTAGTTCCTGAACAACCCTCCTTATACCCACTTTAAAGTTTTTGTTTAACTTTTCAAGTGAGGCTTACGTCGTAAAGGACCAATGACAATTTTTAAATCTTTATGTTTCGAGTTGGGAACCACAAGATCCACCTGAAGTTTATTATGATAATACCCAATTGAGAATATTATTTTTGGTATATTTTAACCAATTTGTAATATATTTCTTTTTTTTTATGACAAAGTTTTTAATATTTTGGTTTTTTCTTTTGTTTCTTATATGATAATGATATACAATAAAAAAAATGAAAAATAATTTTGTACTTTTTATATAATTATAGCAGAAAATATTCACTAGATTCAAAAACAATTTTTCAACGTAACGATAATCGTTTTTCACATCCTTCCCGGCCAGCGGCGCCAAAAATTGACTCGTCACCTAATATATAAAATCTATAGTATATACAGTATATAATATATATATATTAATAATAATATATATATATATATATATATATATATGTAATATAAAAGCAAACACTCAACCAATTGCCTTTGACCAAGGCAAGAAGTCAAAATTCACTAAATAAAATATAATGATGAAAGGCCGGAAGTATTGAGTTTCCGGGTCGTTTTTTTTCCAACGAGGCTTGAATGGTAAAATCGAGATGATGGAGTGATGATTTGATTTTAATATGACAAGGATAATGATGATTTTCTATTCCTTATCATCAAATATACAAAAACGATTAAATAAAACCTAAAAACGAAAGCTATATAACTTAAAACCTAAAACGGGCACGAAAAACGAGGGCTAAGAACCTAAATTTTTAAAAAAAAATTACACTAAGTGGAGAAAAAGTGCAGAAATTTAACAAAATTAAAAGCCCCAAATTTTATCTAATGGTTAAAGCTTAATCAAACTAATTAAAACTAAACCTAACTAATAATTAAACTAAAACTAACAAGGACTAACAATGGACTAACGACAGGGACTATTTGTGACAAAAGACCAAAATAAATTCTTTTTTTCCTACCCTGAACCCCAATCCCGATTTTAGTCCAAGTCCCCAAAAAGTGCTGATTTTAAAAAGTCGTTTTTAGCCAAAACGCAAAACACGAAAGTTGTTCATGACATGTTTTTAAGAAACTTTAATAAAGACACCTTGCGAAAATAAGCACTTTATAAGCTCCAAAAAGCCAATTTAGCTGCTGATTGCAGAAAGTAAGCTAAAATTTTGGTTTTTGGTATTTTGGACACTACAAACTCAAAATAAGCTCAAATTCAAAAAGGAGAGATGTTTTGGAAAGCTTATATGTTGCTTAATCTGATTCCAAAAAGCTTTTTCAACCAAACACAACTTAACTTAACTCAATTTGCATCAAAAAGTAGTAAACTCTAACTTTTTCTTAAATAAGCCAAATTCAAAATAAGCTAAAATCGCAATAAGCCCAAACTAAAATGGGCTATTAGGAAATAAGCTCATTAAATGAGTCCCTTATTAAGGCCCACCTATATCACTTTTTTATTAAATAAGCCACTGAAATAAGCACAATAAGCACAAATCACTACACTACTATTTTTTGGATTTTAATGAAAATAAGCATTTTTAGACCTAAAATAAGCTACTGAAATAAGCTCAAAACTTTAAACAAACCTCAAACAAATTTAGTTCATCCTCCAATGAGCTTATGCTCAAAAAAATCATAACCTAAAACCTAATCTAACTATCCTAAAAGTGAGATCAAAAATTGGTAAACTACCGGTACTAACCTGGAGTTAGTACCGCTAGCTTTAAAAGTTAGTACCGCTAGTTCTAAGTTAGTACCGCTAGTTCTAAAAACCTCTTAAAGTTTTCAAAAGTCATTTTATTTCAAGCTGATTGGATTCTAATTTGTTAAAAACAGATTATTAAATGACAAAATAAGGTACTTATGAACATATTTCAATCAGTGATAAGCACTTAAATAAGCTAAATTAATCTAACAGTATTAACTACACATGCTACCAGTACTAACTAGGAAAGTTGCACAAATCGTTTTTGAACTAAAATCTAAGCAGGATAAGCACTAAACAACATAATAAAGCATAAATATGCAAATATAAGTAACAAATAAGCTCTATAAGCAGTTCTACAATAAGTAAGAAAATCGAGAAAAAGAGAGACTTACAACACCCTTGCTAAAACAAGGCTGCTTAAGCTTTTACAAGCTGATCTACAAGCTCTAGCTTGTCAAAGACAAGCTAGTAATGTCCATAAGCACATCCTTTGTTTGCTTATCATCCAAAAAAGTAAGCTGTGGTATTTTTGGGTGACCTTTTTTTTATTTCTCCTTAACTACTTACCCTTTTTAAGTTACTTAGTTAAAACAGCTTATCATTAAGCTATATTGAAAGCTTTTAAAACACAATTAAGCACTGGTTAATAACTTGAGAACTTGGAATTCAACAATTGGATTTCAACATAAAAAAAACTCATTGCTTCATTAATTCTTAAAAACAATACAAAGCTGAAAGAACAGTTGCAATAAGCTTTTAAAAGACTAAAATGACTTAATTTAAATTACAATTAAACTACAATAAGCTAGAATGCCTTTTTGGCTTACAAAAGGGTCCTATTTATACTAGTTTCTTCATCCTTGGTCTTCCAGGTTGTGTTTCTTTTGTGAGACAAAAACCACAATGTGTTTGTTGTGTGAGAGCATTCTTAGACCAAATCCCAGCCCTTAATCTTTTCCAATCATCTCCCTCATGAATTTGTTGAGTTATTTAAAAAGTTGAGGATTGCCAGCATGAAAATTGGTATAGGGTTTAGTGGAGGTGAAGGGAATGTTTTATCCAGGGTTTTGATGAAGGTTCAGGGTAAAAGGTGGGAAAGAAACTCGTGAGTGAAAATGAGGCTTTGAGCTTTTGAAGGGAAAAGGGTTATATCTGGGTTGGGGTGACAGGGTAAAACTTTGTAGACTTGGCAATTTAGGTCCCTCCAACAAGATATCTTTATTGGCAAAATTTGTCCTAGAGGTGTGTGATAGTTAGCCATTGGCCAGAACACGACCCCTCAGCTCATTTGACTCTTTTTCAAACTCATCCTTGTGATAATACAAGTATGAGACAATGTCAGAATAAGCCCCTTTAGTATTCATTTTCACAATAATGTCATGATAAGTCCCCTTCTTTAATCCATGCAAAATAACTTTAGGAATAGCATTTTGGCCCCCCTCAAGTTATATTTTCATCTGATTTTAGACTTCCACTTGACTTTAGACTTCGTCCGGGTTGACTTTGTACTTTGACTGTTTGACTTTTTGTTGACTTTTTGACTGAATGACTTTTTGGCTTCGATTGGCTTCGTCTTTTCAAACTTTTCCTTCTGCCCATTTTGTCGTTTTGCTTTTGTTTTTTCGTCCTTTAGTGATATCCGTTTCGTGCACAACACAAATGCAAAACAAACATATCTTGGCAATTTTGACTGTTTTTAATGACATTTAAGCTCGTTTATTGGATATAAAGTATTTGGTAATTAAAGAGACATAGTAACTAAGCTGTACTAGGTACTTGCCTTTGCTCAATCGTCTGGGTATGGGGGGGGGGGGGGGGGCGCGAGAGCTGGGTTGTGTTCCGTGGACGTGGGGTGTGCGTGGGATAGTGTATTGGCGAGGTGGGTATGTATTGAGTGCAGTTGGGTGGGATGTTTGATGGTGGTGGTTGACATGTGGGGGGGAGGTGGGGGAAGGGGGGGGGGGGGGAGTGATGATGATGATGCTTGTCAGGAGATTAATTTGGTA
This sequence comes from Tanacetum coccineum, assembly GCA_026074375.1. Classification (NCBI taxonomy): domain Eukaryota; kingdom Viridiplantae; phylum Streptophyta; class Magnoliopsida; order Asterales; family Asteraceae; genus Tanacetum; species Tanacetum coccineum. The sequence continues at coordinate 22,223 of BQNB010058585.1, read as the reverse complement.
CTCCTCTTGCGTGATGATAGTCGAGTTGGCAGGACAGTGATCAGCCTTCCGTCAGTAGGGGGGAGAACCGATGGGTGGGTGGGAGTTCCAGTTTCGAGGCGGGGGGGGGCGGGGGTGGAGGCTGATGAAGGCTCAAACCCCGGAGTAAGTGTTTTTTATTTCTAAGTTTTTTTTTCTTCCCTGTCTTCTTTCTTTGTCTTATTGTGTTTTTATTTTACAGACTCTCGGGGTAAGGGCATTATGATTGATGATGTTGTTGCACCTTCTGGTGGTGTAAGCCGACAGAGACCGTCCTCCGGACCTGCTCCCTCCCCCCCCCCCCCCCCCCCCCCCACCCCCCCCCCCCCCCCACCCCCCCCCCCAACCCCCCCCCCCCCCCCCCCCCCCACCCAAATTTAGGATCGTTTTGGTGATGCTATTCATACGGACTTCTTCCCCTTTTCTGCTGGTCCTTATTATGCCACTTATCCTAAGGATGGTGTTGCTGGGAATTGTGAGTTTACTCGGGAGGAATGGGATGCTCCCTACCGACCTACTTTTGGATATCTAACAAAGGAGGTTTTTAAGGATCCTGCTATTTTTAAGACTATTGTTAATCAGTTTCCCACACCAGGAGAGATGGTTCGAGTTGAGGGTTTGTCCGATGATCAATTAACTACAAAGATGAGTATTGTTCACCGTAATGTGATGTCGCATGTGGGCGACTTGTTTTTTTATTTTTTTTTTTTTTTTTTTTTTTATGTTTTTTTTTTTTTTGTTTTTTTTTTTTTTTTTTTTTTTTTTTTTTTTTTTTTTTTGCCGCATATCATGGGCAGAATCAATCTCATCAATAAGCATGTGTTATCAACAATTCCAGGCCTGAAGGGTTAGAGGAGAAGGTTTGGTTGCTTGATTGTGGCGGAACTTCAAGTGGTCTACCTGAAGAAGCAGGTTTCTAACTTAAATGATAAGCTTGCAACTCCTAATGCATCTTTTTCCAATCTAATGCAAGGGAAAGGAGAGGAAGAAGAAGATTAAGTCCCTTCGTAAAAGTCTGGATAATTTGCATTCTAAGGTGGCTAGTCTTTCCGCCGCTCTTAATCAAGCTTGTAGGTTCCCGATTAACACTTCACTTCACTTCGTATATCACAACACAAATCGGAACTAAGAAATGAGAAAGGGAGAGATGGTGTAGAGAGAGAGAGAAGAGAGAGAGATGAGAGAAAAAAGAAGATTTTTTTAGATTTAGAAAATAGATATTATGAGAATTCTTAGATATTTTCTTATGAAAATATCTATATATATATCCCTACGACGCGTGGGATATTTAACTAGGACCCGGGCTCGGGTTTTGCTTGGGATTAAACCCGAAACATATACAATATTAAATTAGACTAACGAGCCGATACCCGATAAATTCGTATTACAACATTAACTAATTAAAGACCGAAGCTCCATCGTAGAGTGACCGAGCTTCCTTGTTCGACTCAATAAATTGAGGCTAACAATCTCCCCCGAAGTGAGGTCTTGAACACGAGAACGAGCTTCCTTTATTGACTCAATAAAATTGAGGCTAACAATCTCCCCCGAAGTGAGTTCATTGATGACACTCCTTCATGAGATCAGTGAGATTGCTTTTGTCATTTAAGATCGAGTGTTCTTGGTCTTTGTCTTCGTTATATATGTTGTAATGCTTTGTTCCTTCATGCTGTTGCGATCTTGACTTTGAGCTTTGTCATTGTCTTATCGTCTATGCATCTTGCGATCTGTGTCTGTGACCACCATGCTCAACTTTTGCATTATCATGAAAGCTTAATCAGCAGTTACGAAGTCTTTGTTTTTCCCAATCTTGAGCTTTCTGATTGTTAGTCTTTGTAATTGAGCATTTGAATGGGATTGATGGTATACCGTTACCACCGTTTTGACCTGCAGGGTATAACCGTTAGTGATAACGAGAAAATGAATTTGAAAAACAATGCGACGTGTCCACACGTAAAGTTTTTTTTAACACATCGATAGATGTCTGTTTTTATCAAAATTTCATCAACGTCAATTCATTTACTGGACCAAATCGCTATCCAGTTGTCACAAGTTGATTCATAACAGAATCTCGCAGTCACCTACCAATGAGCTTGTTTGAATGTTGAGCTCAAGCAGGATTTCATCTTCATGTGAATACAATAGTATCACTCGGATGTCCTGGCACATATCATAAATGATTGCGAAGGACTCTTGAAACAGCTGAGAACCTGAAGATGTTCAACAAGTTTTTGAAATTAAAATGTGTCCCTAACGAGATTTTGATTGATACTCATGGCCTAACTCGGTTAGTTGCTATATTGTGTTTTATGTACTCGGAGGCTGGAGCAGATTGCCACCTATTCAATATCAACAATCTCGAAATGAGATGTCAATAATAACGGTGTATCTCCGTGACAAATGAACAAGTTTTTCTGTTAAGAGAAACCCGAATGGTCTGGGAAGGTTTGTGCATTGCATCACTAGTCAATATGTCTGATTTTCAATACCAGCAACTCCTTGTGATTCTGATAGATTATGTAATTGACCCGTTTCTGCCTTAAGTTGAGGTTTAGGGGCTTCATTCTTTAGACCCGTTATCCATACATACTTTTTCATTCTTCAACGCCTTCAATGCTTACCAGTACTTATACTAACACCTTGTGTGATTGTTCCAGAGTTAGCTCAATCTTAAGTCAGCATTATTCCCATTTATATTCATCCCAATCATACTAAGAGACTGCTATTTCTAACTTTGATATCCTTTGTGATAAGATCCTCGGTTCTGTGTATGGATCATAGATGATTCCTAACCTAACACCTTTATGATATCAGATTCGTTGTAAAAAAGATGTAGTTGGGTATAAGATCGAACCATAAACCATTTCCTTCAGCACATTAGTCGAATAGATCATATTTTTAATATACATTTTCACCCCTTATTTTAAATAATAAACACTTAGTTTCGAAATACCTTGTGATTAAAATATTCTTGAAAAAATCTGTGGGAGAAAATATTATCAGCATGAATGGTTTGGAACATTTTGATAATGTTTTGAATACATAAGAATGGTCGTTGATGATGTATCCAAGAACATTAAAACTTTGTTTTTCGAAAAACTCCCCCTCAAAAATAGGACCAATTGAGAAATTGTTGTCTTTTGAAAACATTGTGAGGGATGGAGTGTTGAACACACAATTTTGAAAGATTATGAATTGTCATCGAGAAATTCTTGAAAAATTGCGTTCAACTTTTTTTAAAAACCACATGTTAGAGGACTTCTCTTCTAACGGTAAGGGTAAACGCACTGAAACGTACACTTTTCTTTTTCTTGAGCTAAAAACATTGAATGTCTTGTAAGAACAGCTCAAGACCGAGAAACGTTAATTTTCTCGTTGTGAGGATAAGTTATAAACCTTCCTTTATTTGAAGTCCGGGTTATGTACTGACATTTGCACATAAGCCATTTAGAAAATTAGAAATGACATGTTTTGAAACTATTTGCAAACTCTCGCTCGAACTTCATTTACACACCCGTGTCAATGTTAATCGACATTTCTAAGCACGTAAATGTTATCGATTCCAAGAGACATGTCGAGAAGAATCTTTTTGGAAATTTTCTGATTTTCTGATTTTATATTTTATATTTTATTTTTGATGTTTTATATTTTTGTATTTAGCTTTTCTCAAAAATATGTACATGGTGATGTTTGATGATGATATCAAGTAGTCTCATTTGTCAGAATCTCCAATTCCGCTGGAGTCAAACATCTCATACCAATCCTTCTGACAAGATACTTAAACCGATCCTCAGGAAGGGCTTCCGTAAATATGTCAGCTAATTGGTATTCAGTTCTGACAAAATATAATTCAATTATACCATTTTCAACCTGTTCCTTTATGAAATGATACCGAGTATGGATGTGCTTTGTCCATGAATGTTGTACGGGGTTGTAGTTGAAGCCATAATCTTGAAGTTGTGTCCTCATCCACATTACTTGAGCACAACTTGCAGATAACGCCACGTACTCTGCCTCTGCTGAAGACATTGCAGTGCAGTTTTGTTTCTTTGACATCCAACTTACGAGCTTATCACCAAGGAACTGTATTCCTCCAGAAGTGCTTTTCTGAGTATCAAGGCATCCGGCATGATCAGCGTCTGAAAATGCTGTTAGTTCAAAGCCAGAATCCTTTGGATACCAGAGTCCCATGTTAATGGTACCCTTTAGGTATTTAAAGATTCTTTTAACCTCCTTGAGGTGCTTTTGAGTTGGTCGTGCTTGATAACATGCAGAATAGCATATTGCTTGCACTATGTCTGGTCTACTAGATGTCAAGTACATGAGTGACCCGATTTTACTACGATAATCAGATTGGTCTACGGGTTCTCCACTCAAATCTACATCTAGTTTGGGTTTAGTAGCCAATGGTGTACCAATGGAGTGACAATTGTCCATATTATGCTTTTTCAGAATTTCTAAAGCGTACTTGGCCTGATTGAAGTCCTAAAAATTATGTCATCAACGTAAATCTGCACAAGTAGAATATTCTCCCCGTATTTTATCTTGAATAAAGTTGGGTCAATTGTTCCTTTAGAAAAGCCTTTAGACATCAGGAAGTTGGAAAGTTCATCATACCAGGCTCTTGGAGCTTGTTTTAATCCATACAATGCTTTCTTTAAAAGGTAGACTTGTTCTGGATGATCTGGATCAACGAACCCTTCTGGTTGGACATCAGGAAGTTTGATAGTTCATCGTACCAGGCTCTTGGAGCTTGCTTTAATCCATACAAAAGCTTCCTTAGAATGTAGACTTTTCTTGATGATCTGGATCAACGAACCCTTCCGGCTGAGCAACGTAAACCTCTTCCTTCAGTGACGATAAGAAATGCCGGATTTTACTCCATTGATAGATTGGAAAAGACTTGTGTGCTGCGTGGGCAACAAAAATCCGAACTGCTTCCAAGCGAGCAACTGGTGCAAATGATTCTTCAAAATCAATACCCTCTTCCTGAGCATAACCTTTAGCAACAAGTCGTGCTTTGTTCGAAATACAGATTGATCTTCCATCTTTTCTATGTTCTTCCTTAACCACTTTAGCTTTAATAATTATTTTGCCAAATGGATTATCGACTAGTTCCCAGACTTAGTCAGACAACTGATGACGTTCATCGGGGGGGGGGGGGGGGGGGGGGGGGGGGGGGGGGGGGGGGGGGGCTGCATGCTTTGGTATCCATGCAGAATCAGCCATTGCCTCCTTAATGTTCTTTGGTTCAACAATACTCCCTGTGAGCGCTAAACATACAGATTTCATGAATCTGTGGCAAGCGTCCCGCTTGTTTGAACGTGTCATGGTTGGATTTCCATGAACTGTCTAAGGATGATCTCTGGTCCATCGTAAACATGACTTTGTGTTTTGATATAAATGCACATCGGTATTATCCATGGGCGTGAGGAAGACTCACCAATTTTCTTGTACCCGTGTACAAAAAGGATTGATAAATTCCACTTCTGATAACGATGCAATTCGTGCTTATCATTTGTTGATTTCCTCAGCATGACGTGTGTTGGATTGTAATATTCTTCAAGTAAAGGACTGAAGAGAAATTCTAACCCTTGATGTGACGAATCTGTCTTCTCTGCTGAAGGAACAACATTTTGTCTTGGGGGCACGGGGTCAGAGTTGTCATAGTCTGACGCCTTTTGTCCTTGAGGAACGAAGCCTGAAGAGATATTTTCAACAAACATCTCTTGTCGTTGGGGTGCGAGGTCTGAACTGTTGTGATCAGACATCATTATGATGATCATCAGATCAAAATTCCTTGAAGCCTTGTTTTCTGAGATGTCTATTCTTTTCGCAACCACACTTGAGTCCTTCCTCTGTAGATTAACGATGTACCTGCACTTAAAAGAGTACCTGCACTGACATTAAGAGCATTGTCACTTTCACATTGGTTAGGATATCTGCTATTTGAACCATTTGTGGGTTCACTTTCACCTTTGTTTGTGCTAGAGGCGAATGTCTTTCCTTTTGGAACCCATCTAAGACAAAAGTCTTGAGAATTCGACCCGTGTGTTGCCACCAAGAGTCAAGATCTAGATTCATTGTTTTCTCAGGACAGTGTGTCTTTTGTTTGAGACCTATGTCTCTATTGATCTGACTTATTTGATATTCGTTGCAACCCTTATTTGCTCTACGGGTTTTGTTTCCTCTTCTGTTTGTTGTCTTATTGGATGGAACCTTAGCACGCGAGTTGACTTCTTTCAGGAATTTTATTACACAAGCGTCATGATTGGCATTAAAGACACATTTCTGACACGTCGAGCAAACAAAATGTTTGAAGTCAGAAAAATTTCTAGGGATCCTATAGTGATCAATGTGTCTTTTTTCTTAGCTTCCTCTAGGTAGTTGATTATAACAATGTCGTTTGAGCTATACATAGATGAGCTTGTGGCAATCATGTGAGATGGTTTTGCATGGCAGATTCTCTTCCCTTAGCAAATAATGTGTAGTGACTGTTTGACAAGTCGTTGTTCCAAAATCAACTTGGAGGTAAAAAAAACAACCAGTGGTTTTTGAAATTCAAGGTCTTTCAGACTAACGTAGCAGTCGGTTGTCTAACAAACGGATGGTTTTTGAGTGGTTGTCCAACCGGTTTTCAAGATTGATGGTTTTTTCTAGAACCGTTTTATTCACACTATTTCATGTTAATTACCTTAACTCTAATTTTAATGCCTGCAACTGGCAAACCCTTTTTTCCTGAATTTGAGCTTTGAATTTATCATTATTTGCAATCAAAAAATTGTGTGTTCTATGTTCTTAGCTCTCGTTGTCTTGATAGAATCAAACATTTCTTTGTAATGCCTTTTCAAAGTCTCATTTTCCTTGAGTAACTTAGCCACTTTATGTTCCAATTCGATGTTTATTGTTTCAATTACATCTATGTCATGTTTAACCTTGGCTTCATTACTTTTTACATTCAAAAATTGACCTTGTTGCCCTTCTTTTAAAGCTTGATTTTGATATTTAAGTTCAAGATTAACACAATGTGCTTCCATTCTTAAAAAATCTTTTTGAAATTGGGCAACAGTCTTTTTGAGACAAACATTTTCAGACTCGAGTAATTGATTTGAGAGATCAGTTGTCCTGTTATCAGTTAATTTAGCAGGCAAAGGACATATGTCATGACATTGTTCAGCATTCTGGTCAACCTCTCCTTCATTAATGAATTCAGGTTGCTCAGTATGCTGTTGTCCTGTAGCAGATACATTATCATCAGCAGTCATTTGTACCTCAGCCATTGGCTCTTCATCATATATGGGTCTGATATCTGCATTATTCAACATGGACATCATTCCGATCCACTGCTTGTATCCTGCTCTTTTGATTCTGTCCCATTGCTTTCAATGATAACTGAACTAGCATCCAATGCATCCAATGCATTACTCGTATCAGTCTTTTCCTCTGTTGTCTGGATTTGTCTTTCATTCACCCTGCTTTCATACTCCATTTTATGTTGTGCTCTTTCACCAATCGACTTCTTAACAAATTCCATGTGTTGGATCAGTGTGTCACGGAATATTCATGATTTTCTCTGCCTTCCTGAGTGGACCGGTGCTGAGGTCTAGGAGGAGCCCCATCTTGATGTTAGGCCGACCCTCTAAAGGCTTCCCTTTTACTGCACTCCTCTTGCTGCAGCCAATGCTATTATTCTGGATCCTACTCTAGAAGATCTTGCCGTTAGTACCCCTAGTTCCAAGATTCTTGCTAAGGCTAAAGCTTCTCAGAAGCGAAAGGCCTCTGCTTCTGGTGCCACTTCGAGCCATGTTGCCAAGCGTACTAGGTCTGCTCTGGATCAATCGTCCGGTAGTACTACTCGTCCTAGTTTGTTTATGGGTGATGATGATGGAAGTGATGATGATGATGACGATGATGCATGTGTTGAGATTATGTTGGTTACTCCCCTTCGTTCTGCCGCTGTGATTCCTTCTTCAGGGAACCAGGGTGGGAGCTTTGCTACTCCCGATGCTGAAGTTTCTAACCCCTAAGGTAATTGCTTTTGACTTCTAACTTGTTTTCTTCCTTGTCTTCTTTCTTTGTCTTATTGTGCTTTTGTTTTTTAGATTCTCGGGGTAAGGGCATTATGGCCGATGATGCTGCTGCACGGTCCGTTGGTGTGAACCAACCGAGGTCATCCTTTGGACCTGTTCCTTCATTTAGGGATGTCTTTGGGGATGCTATTCATACGGACTTCTTACCTTTCTCTGATGGTCCTTATTTGCCACCTACCCTAAAGGTGGTGTTGCTGAGAATTGCGAGTTTACTCGCGTGTAGTGGGATGTTCCGTATCGGCCTACTTTTGGGGTTCTGACTAAGGAAGTTTTTAAGGATCCTATTGTTTACAAGACTGTTGTGATAAGTTTCCCACACCGAGAGAGATGGTCCGGGTTGAAAGTTTGTCTGATGATCAACTAACTACGAAGATGAGTGTGTTTCATTGTATGATGATATCACATGGTCATGAGCTTCTTGCTCTCTATCGTGGGTTGAATCAGTCTCATCATGAGTATGTGTTATCAGAGGACTCTAGGCTAAAGGGTTATGAGGAGAAGGTGTCTATCTTAACTGGTTTGGAACTTCAAGTGTCTACCTTAAAGAAGCAGGTTTCTGGGCTTAATGATAAACTTTCTTCCTCCAATGCTTCTTTTGCAAAGTCCAAGGCTAAGGGAAAGGAGAGGAAGAAAAAGATCAAGTCTCTTACTAAAAGTCTAGATAACATGCATGCCGAGGTGGCTCGCCTTTTTACTAACTTAAACCGAGCCAATGTTTTAGAGGCTGAGAAGGATGAGGAAATCCTTCGTTTGAAGGCCACTCCGCCAAAGTTTTCATCGTTCTTTTGGGGACAATTCCAGGGTTTGGTCCAGAAGTTTCTTGCTTCTGATGAGTTTAGCAGAGTTCAGGGTGAACTCCTTTCTTTGGCTGCCAGTGTTGGGTTTGAGCGTGGGTTGAGTATGCATCGGGTTAAGGATGAGTTTGCTGCTATGTTAAAGAAGATGGCTAATTTTATGCCTAGTGCACAGGATAGGCTTGCTGAAGCCTCCCCCTTGTTGCTCAAACTGATTATGCCTTTCTCAACAAGATTTTTGAGCATGCTACCGATCCTCTCTCGGTTATCCTTCAGCTTGAGCCTGAAAAATTTGCTCGTCTAGCCAACGTCTCTACTTTAAGGGATGCTCGTGTTTCGCCTCCTATTGCAAAGGAGTCGACTATGACACCTGCTTCTAAATCCTTAGAGTTATCTACTAATGTTGCCCCTGCTTCCTCTGTCATTGCTTTAGAGCAAAATGAGAAGTGAGTAAATGCTATGGTTGATGGGACGGATGCTGAGATAAATGATGGTGATGCCTACTCTATGTCCGAAAGTGTCTTTATGCAGGGTACTTCTCATGTTTTGGATGATGCTGCTGAAGTGACCGTGATAGGGTCAGAGCGTGTTTCCTCCGGCCTTACTGATGTTGTTGTGGCCCTTTCTGCTTGTGAGAAACGTGATGGTTCCTTGCCCTCTTCCGCTGTAGATGAATAGGCTGCTGCTAACCCCTCTGGGGTTTTGACTTAGTTTTTCCTTTCCCCTATCTCTTCTCTTTTTTTTGTAAGTCCATTTTCTATTAGGGGAGGGGCGCGTGGTATGCCAGAGAACACTTGTTGCTCCGAGCTTGGGGCAAACTAACTGTAGATGTGTTGTTGTCAATCTAGCGGATCCTGAGTCATGCCACCCGCCCTAAGCCGAATGGCTTCCCCGTGGGACCTGTAGTATAGTTGGTCAAGCCTTCGTAGGTTCAATGAGCTAAATATTTCTTTCCGAAGCAAACATCATACTATCATGCCCGGCCTTGAACTTACCTGGTTACTAGTTCGTTAAGTATTGTTTTACTTTCTTTGTGTAACCACCGACTACATTCAGATAATTGTATTGCCGACTTTATTCGGCTTGTAATAGGTGCTTTGTAATATAATTTCCCTTTTAATATTATCCACTCTTTGGTACGCTGGTTTGTTTCTCATAGTTTGTTTGTAATGTTTATATGTTCGTATCTAGCACTTTAGCATTAGTTTATGCCCCAAAACGCCTTATGTTTGCTCATGCTATATGTTTTTTGTATGGTACGGACGATTACATCCGGACCACCTCATATATCGGAGCAAATGTTTATTAGCTATGTTCGTATACATTACAAGTTTCTTATGTTTCCTTCCTCCCTTGTTGTTGTATGTTCTCTCCACGACATTGTTGTTCATCAGAGATATTCGCCCGGAAGGAGGGGATTATTATGTCTCCTCCTTCGGCCTTATGCTAAAGTTTTCGTGTTTTAACTTTGCCTTCTTATACGTGTTTCGTGTGTATGGGGTAAGTGTGTTCTTTTACTAATATTCATAGGTAGCGAGCCATCCGGAGCTTACCATGCCTCGTGTTTGCATCATTATTACTTATCCAACAAAATTTGACTTTATCATGCTAAGGTAAAAATCGAATACTTAAATATAAAAGTAGAAGGGCCCTCCGAGGTGAGCTAACACTTTGAAAATGGATACCTTGGATGCGTTACATAGTGCTTTTAGACATATGCTACGATTACAAGTCCATTCAGTTACTCCCACTAGCTTCGTGGTTGCAGTTTGGTTTTGCCCCTAGTTCCTTGCTTGTCGCTTTGCCTTTCTTGGTGCTGCTTATCTCTTCTACCGATGGTCTTGTTTTGATACCTACCGATACTTCCTGGTTGAGGAATTCTAGCTATATAGTTGCCAGCCCTGTCAACACTTCTGCTTTTAGGTTTATTATTTTTGGGAGATGCGTGATTCGAAACTTGTGGACTGGGACCGTTGCATCCATAATTTCCTCTTTGTACCTTCTTTCTTGTTCTGTTGCCGGTGTATGGTTTCCTTCTACCTGAGTAACCAATGTTAATGAATCAATGAAGACATGTAAGTCCTTCATACCTTGATTAGCAGAGGCAGCTAGTCCTGCCAATAGTGCTTCACAATCCATGGCATGGTTGGATGCTTTAAACTTCAACCGGATGGCATATGAATACATCTTTTCTTCGGGACTAATCAGGATGATTCCTATACCCAAACCTTCTTCAATTGTTTCTCTATGTAAATACAACCTCTAGGCCCTTGTTGTAGGGGTTGAATTTGCTTGAAATCCCTTACTTAGGTCGAATATCCCCCTTTGTTTGCATCTGGTGTCTCCTCTACTTGCTCCCATTGACCAAAGAACTTCTTCACTACCGGTCCTTTAGCCTCTGATTTGAATATAATAGTATATATAAAATATATATATCCTAAAATACCAAATAAGTAATAGTATAGAGAGTATCCCGTTTGATATAAAAAATTGCTTGAGGACAAACATTATTTTATCTCCCGGATATCGTATCCCGACGAAGTGTGAAGATTGAAAACTTTGTTTCGGTTCGTGATCGCGTGCTTGAATATTCAATATTTTGGATATTGGGTTCTAAATCTAATAATGCAAATGGAAAGCATTTAAAGGCACGCTAAACTAGAAAATTAAAGCAATTTAAAAACCTAACGACATTTAAATCAATTAAAAACTAATTAATAACTAAAACAAACTAACTAATTAACTAAAAATGACAAATTAAAATCCTAAAAACTCAAAATGCAAATTTCTTAAACTAAATGACTTAAACTAATTTTTAAAAGACAAAATATTTTTTTAAAATTTTTAGTCTAATTAAAACTATTTTTTAAAACTAAATAATACCAAAAATTGAATTAAAAATACTAAACTTAATCCTAAAAAATTAAGAAAACTTATAAAAATACTAGATAGTATTCCTAAGGTTTACAAAGAAAAACGGTTCAATAAGCTAAAGCCAATAAGCTGTGAAAATTCAAATAAGCTGATAAGCTAAAAACTAAATGCATATAAGATATTAAAGGTGCAAGGTATGAATGAAAATGTCCCAATGGCGCAATGGTTAAGGTCTGTGTGTTGTGTGAGGGAGGTCACAAGTTCGAGTCCTGTGACCTACCTTTTTGCAAAAACATTTTTTTTATTTTCTTTTTGAAAAAACTCAAGAATAAACAAAATTAAGTGTTAGGATCACATAAATGGTCCTGAACAAAGAAGCTTCGGTCACTCGAAGATACAAGACAAAAGTCTAGCTCGAAAGTCAATGTTAATTAATGTTTATTATGTATACGGGCCAAGATGTAAAAAGCCCAAAAAGAAAGCCCTCAAAGGCAAATCCTTTTAGTATAAATACACCTAGTTTAGTCAAAATTAGGTTAGCTTCTCCATTATTTGTTTTTCATCTTAAGGGTTTGTAGCACCATCTTGTTTTTCTTTCAATAAAAAGTTCTTAATGTTTAATCTTTTGTGCCATTGATCTTGTGCTTAATCCATGGAATGATCTAGGGATCCTACAATTGGTATCAGAGCCTACAAGATTGATGTATTGATTTGGTTTGTATTTTTTTTGTTATTGATTTCGAAAAAAAAAGAAGGTTTTTATTGTTTTTGATTATTTGTGTGTTTTTGATTCTTGATTCATGGCTTTTTGATGTTAAAGGACTACTTGCAGACTCAATTTTAATACTCAAAAAGGATTTAGACCAACTAAAAACTCGAAACAGATGAACTTAAGACTATAATAAGCTAATTTAAACAAAATTCAATTAAAGTTTAGCTAAAATCAAACCACAATCTTATATGCAATATTAAACTTTTAAGAATCTATTCATAAGCTTTACTGTTTTTGATACTAAATTGTCAAAAAGACTCTTCCAAAGGTAAATAATTCAAAACAGATTTAAAATGATGCACATGAAACCTCTTTGAAGCATTTAAACCACATGTTAAGCATTCTTTTTACAAATCCAACAAATAAGCAGTTTTAGACACTTTTGAACTATCAGACTTTAGATTTTGATAAAGCAAACTTAAAACTTAACAAAACTTATCTAAAACATATGAAAACTAGTATTAAGACTTAATAAGAGCTTATGAAAACTAACTTCAATACCAAAAACAGACTACACTCTATTCTACCATTCTTAAACTACTTAACCCAAACACCCCTTTAACTCTTGAATTTTCATTTAAAAGCTAAAACATATCTAAATAAGATACAAATTACTGAAACAGATTAAGGACTATGATTATTGAAGACAATTAAGCAAACACTTTGGAAAAATAAGCACTAACTAATAAGCTAAATAATAAGCTATTTAGACTATTTTTGGACAGTTAATATCAAAACTCTAATAAAACTAATCTAAACTATAAACTAAACTCATTTAGCCATAATAAGATAGAATAAGCACAAATAAGCAACAAAAATAAGCAGATAAGCAGTTCGATAAGCTAAACATGTAAATAAGCTAAAAATGAAATAAGAGATGTACCTTGATCCCAGCTAAACAGGGATCTAAATTGCTCAAAAGAGCTTATCTACAAGCTCCAGCTTGTTAAAAACAAGCTGGTAAACCCCATAAGCCCATCCATTTCTGACTTATCTTCCACAATAGCTTGTTATGACTTTTTAAGTTAATTTGAAGTGAAAGGCTTAATCGGTTTAAGCTTTAAGAGAGCTGAACTGAATAAGCAGTATTTTATATAGTAAAGAGAGCTTATTGAGCTTATTAGCTTATTACTAAACACATTTTAACCATTTAGCTTAAAAGTAAAAAAGCAGAATTCAAACTCAATTAAAATAAAACTTGAAATTTTATTAATAATAAAGAGATTGCACACTTTTGAAAATAAAATTACATTAATTAAAAGACAATAAGTTGAACATTACACTAATAAGCTATTAAAAAGCTACACTAAAAACTACTAAGCTAGATGTCCCCTCATGTGTGAAAGCATCTCTATTTATAGCACGAAGAGGAAGGATCCAGAAGGGGAGGAGCGTCCTTGAGCTTTAACCTTGGCCCTTGATCACTAACAAACCTTCAATCTATCGTTAGATCACTTCCACGCATCATCAGCCAATGAGGTTCTTGGGGATTGCCAGCGTGTCAAGGGTGTGTCAGACGTGTCAGCTAAGCCTTCTAGAAAGGATGGGACGAGCTTGGAGTGGTAAATTTACCCGTACTCTTTGTTGCAGGGTGAAAATAAAGAAGGTGAATAGTAACAAAAAGGCGCGTGTTTATTTACTTTGACTTGGGAATGGATCATGGGATCGGTCTTGGACTTATTTCATTTACTTGGGCCTGGATTGAAATAAATTTAGGATCTTGGACTAGGCTTTTATTTTTTATCATTTAAGAGTTAATGGGCTGATCTAGCCCATGAATCGGGTACAGGTTGGCCCATTAAAGATGAAATATGCTCTCGGCTTTGTTTTTCCCACGCTCTTCCAATCTCGTGCTCGGGTTTTGTCCTTTTTGGCTTTGTTTTTGTCCTTTTGTGATATATCCGTTACCTGTAAGACACAATTAACAAAACACATATATACAATGTATTTTTATGACGTTTTTGTTCATTATTGGTCTTTTAGCATAATATTAAAAAATAAATTATATGTGTTTAAGCACATATCAGCCTCCTTTCTTTGGACGTACGAGATGTCATATGTACGTATCTCGGTAGCTTATTTTCCCAATCTTCCTTCTCTTCCGGCAAGCTTTAGTGTTTCTTCCATGGGTCCATCGGTTACCACTTTAACCTTATGCTTTCTAAAGACTGTTCTCAGGGATCTTGATGTGTGAATTAGTGCTTGCACACTTTTTTCTGTTGGGGTGTAGCATATTTCCATTCCTTGTAGCGGTCGACTTACATAGGAAACAAGTATCTAGATTCCTTCCCTTTCTACCAGTAGCACAAAACTTATTGTCTCATTTCTTTGCCGTAGACATAGAAATAGATATTCTCCTTCTTTTAGGATGGCCAATTTTTGCAACTTGCTTAGTTTCCTTTTAATCCTTTGGAGAGCTTCTTCAGCCTCATTCGTCCAGCCAGATTCTTTTGCTTTCTCCATCCTTGTTCGGGCCTCACGTATGGGGTGCTTCAGCTCCGCAAGCTTCGGGATGAACTTGCTAATGGCTATTAGTTGCAAGAATAAGCTTCGTATTTGGTTTGGACTTCTTGGGGTGGGGCTTAAGATGATTACTTGTATTCTTCCTGGATCTGCCCTTAGTCCTTCTTTTGTTACCATATAGCCGAGAAATCTTCATTCCTTTACTCAGAACGAGGACATGGTCGATTCAATCTTGATGTTTACTCTTTTCAACTTTCTTAATGTTTCTTTGACATCTTGAACTAGACCCAGATCACTTTTGCTTATTTTTATTTCTTCCAAGTATGTTTCCACGTTCCGTTCTCTTTGATTGGCTAAGACCTTTTCCATCATCCTCTGAAGCGTAGCAACGGAGTTTTTTTAACTCTTTCTGCATATGGGTGAAACAATATACCCTTTCCTTTTCGGCTCGGACCTTGCCTTCTCTGTAAGACTGTCACATCGGTATGCGGGACCGTATGATCAGTATCTGACAAAGTATTATATATATATATTATTTATCATTATTATTATTATTATTATTATTATTATTAGTATTATTATTATTATTTTCAACACTTTACATTACCACGATATATAGAAAAAAAAATCCTTTTAGAAAATTTAAGTATAAATTTGAACTAAGACTAAAAAGTCTAAAAATGTTGATTCTTAAAAGACTTTTAAGGGTGATAAAACCACTAATTTGTCTAATTTCCGAAAAGAGCACGTAATATTAGTCCGGTTAGAAGCTTCGGGGAGGAAAAGCCACAAATTACACTTATGAGCTTTTAAGATATCCAACTAATCCTTGCTTAGCATCCAACTTATATTCAACTCTATCATTTCTCGTTCTTCGCAAATTTAAAATCTTTAATAAAAAGATCCGTGAATGCTTAGTCTAATAAAATCAAGTTTTGCATATTTAAAGTCTATTATGGAAACTTGCAAACTCATGGCTTTTTTAAGCTAGAATTTGCATTTTAAAGCTTCTTGTATAAAAGACTAGCAAAAGTTTAAATTTATATAGGTTAAGGGGCAAGCTAGAACGCAACATGCTCGATCAAGTCAAAATTTATTCTTGTTCTCACCAGCGGAAAGTCAAACATTTGTGTCAAAACACTTATTAATTTTTTTTAATTTTGCATAAAATCACAATTTTTTTACGTGAAGACAAAGCAAATGCAAGTAAGATCAAATCGATAGATACCCCCCATACTAGAACAACACATTGTCCTCAATGTGAGATTACCACCCCCATACTAAAGTCAATGCATAATCCTAATAAAAGGGGTCTCTACGCAAATCTAAAGCCATTTATTAATTATGCCAATAGATAAATGTTAGTCAATAAGATCTAGGATATCGGATTCCCATATATAAGCATGTTAAGGATTGAAGCTCAAGTGACGATGGACAAAACCACAAGCATGAGAGTCTTCAAAATCCGGGGCAATCTTGAAAATAAAACACAAGCTACGAAACACGAGAAAGGAAGAGCCCCCCTACACTTGGGCTATAAAATCATACACTTATTAGATATTATTACTAAGTTAATATAATATTATTACTACTAGGATAAGCATGGGTTGCCTCCCACAAAGCGCTTGTTTTAATGAGTCACTAGCTTAACTCTCCCCCAAATTGATTTGTTCATGGGGGATAGAAATGGAGATACGGGACATCTAGAGAAGAGATACCCCCTCCATAATAGAGGAGGAAGAAGGGAAAAATCTCCATCGGGCTTTTAATTTTTTTTAATTTTGAAAGCTTTAGAATCCCGATGAGATAATCCCAGAGAATGTCGAGAGGGAAATACTTTTAAAGTGAGTATCCCAAGATTGAAAATTTTGTCCTCATTTCCGGAAGGAAATGAAGTTATAGTATCAATCTTAGGGGAATCAATCAAGAAGAGAGGATCACTCTCGAATGAGATGGTAGAAAAAAATTTCAATGGAACTTTAAATCTCTGAGATTGGACTCCTTTGATAGATCGAAAACGATGTCTTCATTTCCTGAGGGAAATGAGACTTGAAGATCGATCTCGGAAAATTCCTTAGAAAGAGAGGAGTCACAATCGTATAAAAGGATAGGAGAATTATTAAGCTCAATACTTGTAAAATCCTTAGTTGATAAATCAATTAAATCTTTCTCCAAAACACTAGTAAACTCTCCTGGATCGACCTCTAGATCAAAGTAAAAGCGGTCATACTCCGGTGGAGATAAGATGTGAGCGAGTTCATCGGCTAACTCCTCATGATGAGAAACACTCCTATTGGCAGGAGGAAACAAATCAATCGAAAGATCAAAGATAAACGAATCATATTCAGGAAGGGAAAAATCAGAATGAGTAGTGGTACTGCCACTACTCTTCTCTTCAATATGATCGTCATCAGAATAGAATGCATCATAATCCGAAAGAGAATAATCAGAATGAATAGTGGTACTGCCACTACTCTTCTCTTCAATATCAAAACAAAATGTTTCATAATCAGGTGAAGAATCATTAAAATGAGAAAGAAGGGTGTCGGTCTCCTCCACGAGAGAGTCACTATCCTTGTAGGGAATAGGAGATGGGGAGGGAAACTCGACCACAAAATCAGAAGAAGGAGTGGGATTGCTACTCGAGGGATGATTTAATTTCTTTAATTTTAACACTTCGGGAAAACGATCCTCGCATGTGATGTCAATGAAATTAATCATATTAATTGACTCATTGCCATGCTTATTAGGATGTTTTGAAGTGCTATCAGCATAAAAGATTAATTGTTCATCACCATCTCTTAAAATAAGCTCTTCTCTGTGTACATCAATTAATGCTTGTGCCGTCCTCAAGAAAGGCCTTCCAAGAATGAAGGGAACCCGAGGATCGACATTGTAATCAACTATAACAAAGTCGGCCAGAAAATGAAACTTTCCTACTTTCACAATGACATATTCGGCAACACCAACCGGATAAGCAACCGATCGGTTTGCGAGCTCAAGAGTCATGCGAGTAGGTGTAAGTTATGGGAGCGAAAGCTTCTTCCAAACGAAAAGAGGCATTAAGTTTATGCTAGCGCCAAGATCGGCCAAGGCTAAGCACTCAACTAGCTCCGGAAAATCACATGGAATGAGAAACTTACCGGGGTCTCTAAGTTTTTTGGGCAACTTTTTAAAGAGCACCGCCGAACAATTCTTATTTAATGGAGTATTTGCCAATTCGAATAGTTTCTCCTTATTACTAAGGAGACTCTTAAATGTAGACGCGAACTTAGGCATATGAAGAAGAGCATCCGTAAAGCTAAAGTCGAAATGTAATCTTTGAAAGATTTGAAGGAACTTCAACATTTGATTATTAGCTTTTTCACAGAGCTTTTGGTCGTTAAGCCTTGAAGGATAAGGTATCGAAGGTTTAGGTTTTGGTTTCGGAAAAACTTCGAGCTCTGGAATAGGAACTTAAACAACCGGAGGTTGGACGTGTGCGGTACTTCCTAAATTTATAGTTTGCACCTTGTCCTTTATTGCCTCGGTTTTACGTTCCACATCCTTCGGGAGAGGAGAAGGAGTAGGTGGAATCGTAGGTCCATCATAAGCAACACCACTTCGAGTGGTAATAGCTTTCACGTCACCTCTCGAGTTAGCTACGGTATTACTAAGAAGTGATCCCAAACCCGAGGGATTTTGCTTTTGCATAGTAAGATTAGTTAACATGTTCATTATTTGATTGTTTTGATTTTCTATCTTATTGGTTCTTGTATCAAGAGAAGATTTGAATTCATTCCGCAATTCCGTCTTCATATTAGTCATTTGAGTTTGCATGGCTCTCAAAGTAGCTTCATTACTTTTCATGTAGTTCGTTAACTCACTCGAAGGTCCAACTTGAGCTTGATAATTCGGAGCTTGAAAATTCGGAGCTTGATAATTCTTGTTTCCTTGATTTTGATTGTATCGATTGTAGTTTTGATTGTTTTGCACATTCGGAGGAGGAAAACCTGGTGGTCCCATTTGGTTGCTAGCACGATAATTCGGGTCTCCTTGAGGGCGGTATCCGGGACCTCCTTGATTGTAGGTCCCCGTGGCTGCTGAAGCATTAAAAGTGTTGCCATCGGTAGCAAGACACTCATAGTACGGATGTGGTCCACTACAAGTAGCACAAATCTCTTTTATGGCTTTCACGGAAGCTTGTTGAGTAGCTTTGTTCATAAGTAATAATTCCTTAACGATCTCGGTGAGAGCGGTTACATCCGAAGAAGGAGATGAAGAAGAAGTAGTAGTACTTACTTTTGAAACAATCGGTATGTTTCGTGAAGTACGTACCTTCGAATTATTCTCAATAATCGTCAAAGCATCTCGAGGGGTACAGTTCAAAAGATTACCACCGGCGACTGCATTTAGCGAATCTTGATCGGATTGTGTCAACGCATTGTAAAACGTGTCAATTTGATGCAATTCTAAAAAACTATGATGTGGGCATTTACGAAGGAGATATTTGAAACGATCCCATGCCTCACTAAACGTTTCATCAAACTTCTGCTGAAAATTCGTGATGTCATTTTTAAGATTCGTAGTCTTCGACGGAGGAAAGAAATAATTCACAAACTTAGAAACGAGATCTTCCCATGTATGGATAGAACAAGGGGGTTCTTTTTCAAGCCAAATACGGGCTGCCCAATCAAGAGAAAATAGGAAAAGCATCAACTTGATAGCTTCATGTGGAACATTCTTATACTTAAGCATATAAGTGATTTTGTTAAACCAACGAATATGAGAATGGGGATCGTCCCTTTAGAAACCATGAAATTGACTCAAAGTTACTAGCGAAAGTAACTCGACTTTTAACTCAAAATTCTTGGCAAGTATTGGGGGAATAACAATAGCATCTTCGTAACCCTCGGTGGGTGCTTAAAGTAACTCTGACATAGTACGCGTATCCGCTATAGTAGCAATGGGAGTCTCTACAATAGTTTGAAGCTCGGGTTTGACTATTTGCTTGGAACGTCTACGATTATGTTGCTTTGGAATCATGGAAGATTCAACAATTAAATTCGATGAAGAACGGGTGCGCATGCACTAAAAAGTAAAATATTTTTTTAACCGATAGTCAAAAATGCATGGTAGCTCTCTAGAAAACGCACAAAGAAGCGGAGGAGCGGGTAAGCGCGAAGCGTTTTAAAAACCTTCTCCTTTTGGGTCGAAGTTCGTAGGATCGACCCTCCTTATACCTCTCTTATAGTTTGTTAATCTAAAGATGAGCCGATTTAACAATTGACAAAACGGTTTCTTTTTTTGTTTTTTAATTTTTTTGGTATTTTAAATACTTTAGGAAAAGTATTTGTGTTTTTTTTAATTTTTATATTTTTATAATAGAAAATAAATCTTAAAATAAATCGAGAAAAATAAAATATTTTTTTATTTTGTAGTTTTATATAAAAGAAAATGAAACATATATTCACAAAAAATGATAACTTCACGGGGAAGGGTCTTCAATGCACTAATCTTCAAACCTCAACGCGATATTCGTAACACACTTCCCTGGCAGCGGCGCCAAAAAACTTGATTTGAATATAATAAGTATATATATATATATATATATCCTAAAATACCAAATAAGTAATAGTATAGAGAGTATCCCGTTTGATATAAAAATTGCTTGAGGACAAACAATATTTTATCTCCCGGATGTCGTATCCCGACGAAGTGTGAATTGAAAATCTTGTTTCGGTTCGTGATCGCGTGCTTGAATAATCAATATTTTGGATTTTGGATTCTAAATCTAATAACGCAAAGGGAAAGCATATAAAGGCACGCTAAACTAGAAAATTAAAGCAATTTAAAAACCTAACGACATTTAAATCAATTAAAAACTAATTAATAACTAAAATAAACTAACTAATTAACTAAAAATGACAAATTAAAATTCTAAAAACTCAAAATGCAAATTTCTTAAACTAAATGACTTAAACTAATTTTTAAAAGACAGAAAATATTTTTTTGAATTTTTAATCTAATTAAAACTATTTTTTAAAACTAAATAATACCAAAAATTAAATTAAAAATACTAAACTTAATCCTAAACTTTTGAGAAAATTTATAAAAATACTAGATGGTATTCCTAAGCTTTACAAAGAAAAACGGTTCAATAAGCTAAAGTCAATAAGCTGTGAAAATTCAAATAAGTTGATAAGATAAAAACTAAATGCATATAAGATATTAAAGGTGCAAGGTATGAATGAAAAAGTCCTAAGGGCGCAATGGTTAAGGTCTGTATGTTGTGTGAGGGAGGTCACAGGTTCGAGTCCTGTGACCTACCTTTTTGCAAAAATATTTTTTTTATTTTCTTTTTGAAAAAGCTCAAGAATAAACAAAATTAAGCAACTATAAAAAAAGACTTTTGACAGAACTTATTTTTAAGCTAGGAAAAAGCTAATTAAGAGTGACAGATTGCTAGTTTAATGCTTATATGCTTTTAACTAAAACTGTTTGGCTATTTTAGACTCAATAAGCAAATAAGAGAACTAATAAGCTAAAAGCAGACCTAGTCCTATACTTAATAAGCACAAAGTATTAAAAATAAGCAAAATAAAATAAGCAGAAATGCAATTAGAAGCACTTAAGACAGTTGACTATAAGAGAGGTTTTAAAGACTATGACCAAACTTTAAGCTAAAATTAAGAACAAATAAGCACTAGTAATAAGATAAGAACTAAAAACAGATTAAGTACTTGACTCAAAGAACACAAATAAGCTGGGTTAAACAAATAAGTTTAAGAAATAAGCTAGAAAAGTAATTTGAAAATGACAGTTTTACACTAATATTTTTGGCTTTTTGATGTTAAAGGACTACTTGCAGACTCAATTTTAATACTTAAAAATGATTTAGACCAACTAAAAACTCAAAACAGATGAACTTAAGACTATAATAAGCTAATTTAAACAAAATTCAATCAAAGTTTAGCTAAAATCAAACCACAATCTTATATGCAATATTAAACTTTTGAGAATCTATTCATAAGCTTTACTGTTTTTGATACTAAATTGTCTAAAAGACTCTTCCAAAGGTAAATAATTCAAAACAGATTTAAAATGATGCACATAAAACCTCTTTGAAACATTTAAACAACATGTTAAGCATTCTTTTTACAAATCCAACAAATAAGCAGTTTTAGACACTTTTGAACTATCAGACTTTAGATTTTGATAAAACAAACTTAA
>BQNB010058584.1:0-37701 GCA_026074375.1 Tanacetum coccineum | reverse complement strand
ACATACTTTACTGTTTCATTAAGAATACTTCTTAGTGGTATAAACTAGATTCCGCATAGTTTATATCATTCAATCAAAGTTTCATTTTTAGTATTTTTAGTTTTATCTGAGGGTACTAAACCTTACAAGCTAAGGAGTTAAAGATCTATTCATTGGGATCAACATAAGCCTACTAACACGTACACATATGGAATATAGGAAGCACGGGTTGTGATGCAAAGTAATCACAAGCTTTTGCATGGTCATAAAGTATATCATGCCCGAGAATAAATTCCCGTTAAGAGGTCAAGTTTTATTTTTTAAAATACTTGCCTTTAAGATGATGACCGGGTTGCTATCAGAAAAAATAGCAAGCCATTTTTGGCATGTTTTGAAGGCTTTTGAACTTCTGCTCGAACTTCATTTACAGCCTCGTATCATTATTAAATGACATTTCTAAGACCGTAAATGTTATCGATTTTCAGAAGACATGCCAGAGATACATATTTTTATATTTTTCTGATTTTTTAATTTTTTATTTTGTTTTCGAAAAATTTATATTAAAAGAAAATATTTTTGTGTTTTTATGTTTTCTTATTTACATATAATACAGGATATGAATTACCACCATCACTCATCCGTTTCCTCTGCCAGACGTTTCAAAGTTTCCGGAGACATGCTTCTCATACCGAGCTTTTTGATCAAGAAGTTGAATCTTTCTCTTGGCAAAGGTTTGGTGAAGATGTCAGCCAGTTGGTATTCAGCCCGGACAAAGTATAGCTCCACGATTCCATTCTCTACTTGCTCCTTTATAAAATGGTAGCGAACATCGATGTGTTTGGCTCGTGAGTGTTGAACATTGTTGCAGCATAGAGCAATCACACTCTTGTTATCACAGTACAGAGGAATCTTATTGAATTGAAAGCCATAGCCTGTTAGCTGTGAACACATCTATAGGATTTTAGCACAACACCCAGATAAAGCAATATATTCAGCCTCTGTACTCGAGATGGCAGTGCACTTTTACTTCTTTGAAGACCAGCTAACAAGTTTATCACCTAAGAATTAAGCACTTCCTGATGTACTATGTCTAGTGTCCTGACACCCCACATGATCTGCATCTGCATATGCTATCACAGACATACCGGTATCCTTCGAGTACCAGAGACCCATGTTCATGGTTCCCTTAAGGTATCAAAAGATCTGCTTAACCGCATTTAAGTGCTTTTTGGTATGCTTTGCCTGATACCGGGCACATAAGCAGACTGCATAAATAAGGTCTGGTCTACTAGATGTCAGATACATGAGGGATCCAATCATACCACGATAAAGTATAGCATCAATTGGTATCCCCTGTAGATCTTCATCCAGTTTACTCTTTTCTACCATAGGTGTGTCTACAGAATCACTAGATAGCATATCATATTTTTTAACAATTTCATAAGGATATTTAGATTGGTTTATAAAGATGACTCTTTGAGAAATTTGTAATCCTAAAAAGAATGACATTTACCCCATCATTGACATCTTGTACTTAGTGTTCATCTAATTAGCAAACTCATTACACATGGCAGTATTAGTGGATGAAAATATTATATCATCAACATAAATTTGTACCAGTAATAAGTCATTCCCAGCTTGCCGTGTGAAGAGTGTTGGATCAACTGCACCTTTGGAGAACTGTTGTGAGATTAGGAAGCTTGATAGCATGTCGTACCATGCACGTGGTGCTTATTTGAGACCGTAGAGGGCCTTTTTGAGCTTGTACACATGTGATGGGTTGTCCTGCAACAAATCCTTCTGGTTGAGAAACGTAGACCTCTTCTTTAAGCTCGCCATTTAAGAAAGTCGTTTTAACGTCCAATTGGTAGATCATCATATTCTTATGAGCGGCATTTGCTATGAAGATACGGATGGCCTCTTTTCTAGAAACTGGTGCAAATGATTCCTCGAAATCGAATCCCTCTTCTTGCCTGAATCCTTGAGCAACTAGTCTAGCCTTATTCTTTAGTACCCTGCCAAATTCATTCGTCTTGACCTTATAAATCCACTTTAATTTGATCAATAACACGTTATCTGGACACGACACCAATTCTTAAACTTCTAGTCTTTGAAATTCATGAATTTCTTCTTGCATTGCATCGATCCATGATGGTTCGGTCATTGCTTGTTTGAAGTTCTTAGGTTCTACCAAAGTTAGGAAGGCATCAAAGTAACACCACATGCTGTCAGTTTGGAGTTGCTTTCTCATAGAGACAGAGCGAGAAAGATCATCGATCACGTTTGCTATAGGATGATTCTTAGTCCATTTACCAAGGTGTTCAAATTGAGTGTGAGTTTGTCTCATATTCGATGATGACCCATGAGAAGTTGATTCTTCATGAGGAGATTCATAACGTGGATCATCATGAAAGATTGGTGTTTTTGGTGATTCTTTAAAACCTTAAGAAATGTTTGGAGAATGTTCTTGTTCTTGTGTTGATGTAATACTTATTGATGGAGCATCTTGATCAATGGAAGTTAACACAGGAGAATCGGCTAAAATTACAGCTCTTGGAGCAGCAGCTTCTTGAATTGGAGAAACAGCAATTGATGGAGGAGTGAAGTATTCATCGAACATAGGTTAAAACAAGTGATCCCAATCATCTCTTAGTGGTGGAATACAAGGTTGTTGAGAAATAGGGTTTGGAACGAGTCCTGAACTGGATGTTGCAAGAGTCAAAGAATGAAGCCCGGGTCCTGAACTGAACTGTTCAGAAGCCATAGTTGTCAGCTCATCGAATGTCACATGAATTGTTTCAATAATTTTCCGGGTTCTTTTGTTGTAGATTCTGAACGCTTTCTTTGCGGGCGCGTAACCAACGAAAATACCAATGTCAGCTTTTGCATCTAATTTACCCAGGTCGTCATTGTCATTGGTAGGATAACAGAGTGCACCAAAGACATGAAAGAATGATAAATCCGGTTTCTTATCTTGCATAAGCTCATATGGAGTTCTGTTTATCGACCGTGGATTAATGAACGGTTTTGGGTGTAACAAGCTTTATTGATTGCTTCGGCCCATAAAAATATGGAGCTTTAGAAAATATTAACATGGTACAAGCAGCTTCTACAAGAGTTCGGTTTCGCCTTTCGACAACATCGTTCTGCTGAGGAGTGCGGGCAACAGATGTTTGATTGACAAATTCGGTTCTATTATTTGTTTGAACATTACGAACAGTGGCATTCAAACAAACTTGAGAATTTTTGATGCATTTAATGATGGCCTCAGGAGCTTCATCTTTTGTCCTCAAAAATCTAACCCAAGTAAATCTTGAGTAATCATCGATAACCACTAAGAAATACCTTTTCCCGTTAATACTCGCCATATGCATCGGACCACACAAATCCATATGCAAAAGATATAGTTTCTCCTGGTTAGTGTCTTCAGCTTTCGGTTGATGAGAGGATTTCTTGCTTTTTCCTAACGCACATGCTGAACACATATGATCTTTCTGAAATTTAAGTCTTGGAATGCCTCGTGCAAGACCGTCTTTAGCTAGCTTGTTAAGAGTACCGTAGTTGAGATGAGATAAATGACGATGCCATAACCAACTATTAGTCTTTGATGCTTTAGATAGAAGACAGATCAGAGATGTTTTAAGCATGTCATCAAGAGAAATTGTGTATAAATTTATGTCACGGGATCCGGAAAATAGATCAACACCTTCTAGATTACGAATAAAGTAAGCGTTTTTATGAAACGCAACTTCAAGATCCGCGTCGCAAAATTGACCAACAGAAAACAAGTTATGTCCAAGCCCCTCGACGTAGTATAATCTTTAAATAGTAACATTTCCCAGCTGATAGTCACCATACCTTATAATCCTTGTAAAATTGTCGTCCCTGAATCTAACTGTACCCAAAGATTTACTAACAAAGTTCATGAGCTGATAGCAGTTCCCTATCATATGTTTCGAACATCCAGAGTCTAGATACCAGAGAACAATCTGGACAACTTGTCATGACAAGAGAAGAAGAAGATGGAATATCTGTAGCATTGGATCCCCAAGTATGATTGGGTTCCGAGTGGTTAGCATTCTTAGATTCTACAAACTTAGCCTTTTTACTCGAACCTACATTTTTAACATTTTTGGGTTTCCTGTTGTAGACTTTAAGCTCTGGTTTTTGTGTTTCAACTGAGTGGGAAGCGGTTTTCTTAGGAGGCACTATGTTAGCTGAAGTGATCCTAGTTAAAGGGCATAAATTACCAATTATAGTGAAAGTTCTGCCTGTTGGTTTCTACTTAAGTCCTACTTCAATGAATACATGACCCGTAGGTTTCCAAATATTTTATTTTCTATGTTTCTTAGCAGATTTAGCACGACTATTCACATTTTCCACAAAATCAAGAAGACACATATCATGAACATCCTCAAACATAGATTTCTTACAAGTAGCACAAATAGGTTCAGAATTAGCCTTTAACAGTGAATGCTTAACATCTACGTCACGAATATGTTCAATAACACGATTCTTTTTATTAACTTTCCTAGGTTGGTCTTTTACTTTATTCTTTATGTTCCTACTTGTTGTTCGTGAGATCCTATCATTCTTTTTATTACCTATAGGCTTTGATCCGCAATTACTAGTAGAACACTTCAATCCTATAGGAGACAACACAGGTGTGTGAGAATCTGACATTGTAGATGACTCTACCTGTTTTGGGTATGACAGCAACCTTTTTTGCACTAAGATTAATCGCATTAGGGCATGTATCTCGAACATATATAAGTAACTCCTGAATTCGTTGGGCATACTTATAGGCAAAGTCTAACTCTTTATCTAAAGGTTGTTTTGCTTTAGCTTGTTCGACTATTTCTAGAAGAATATCAGCTTGTTCTGAGTGTACTTAAGGTAATCTATGTGAGCTTCCCTATTTTGAAATAACCTAGGAGCCAAAGGTTCTAAGTATAGATTGAACATTCCTAGAACAATAGTGTTGACAGATGGTATTTGTGCAGCAATATCAACAATTTCTTTTCCTTTTACATTCCGTAAATCATTTTTTAATGACGTTATCACAAAAACCTTATCATGAATTTGAGCTTTTAAATCCTCATTTTCAGCAGATTTTAAGTTCATTTTATCAATTAAAGAGTCACTATGTTCTTTAGTATGAACACGTGTCTTTTGATTGAATCAAACTTCTCTTTAAAAACCTGTTTCACACGATTAATTTCATTACAAAGACGCTCATATTCTGAAATCAGTTTTGCCACACTATTTTCCAGTTCCACATTTTTGGTCTCTAATTCACCATAATCATACTTGACATTCTCTTCCTTGGACTTTTCTCTCATTGATTTTATAAAATTCTTCAACTTACAAATGGTATTGTCTTTGTCTTGAAGCTGAGCTTTCAAATTATTATTTTTAAAAAATTCTAAAATTTCGAGAGCATTTTGATTATTACAAGATTCATCTTTTTGAAAAATATCTTGATTAAGTTGTATTGACAATTCAAGAGAAATATAATGTTTTTCAAGTTGTGAGTAACTTTTCAAAAGATCATTAAGCACCTTTTGTGATTTCAAAAGCTCGGCCTCAAGATTGAAACAATTATCACAAGATTCTTTTCTCTTTATATCTATATTCATAGATTCATCAAACAAAGACATAGAATTCATCACAGTTAAAAGAAAATCTTGAGACATGATTTGTTGTAAGAGTCGATCATTTTCCAAAAGTAATTATTTCTTAGCAATTTCTAAACATTGTTTATCAACTGAAGACTGTTGAACAGCAGCGTCCATTTGGTCAAAAACTATCTGTACTTCCATTATTTCATTTAGAAGATCTCTATCAAACACATTGAAGATGTCTTTTAAAGATTTTAGAAATGGAATAATTTCTTTGTTAAAAACAGCTTTAGTATGTTCAAACCCCCGTTCACCTTCTGTACAAGCATCAGGTGTAGTCCTTATCTTCACCGCATTGTCAAACCTAGCAAGGTGAAATTTAAGATTTTTAAGGCTTTCATTCACCAAGCTAACCTTAGGAATTTCCTTAGGAGCTTCTATTTTGACAGGGTATGTATCAGAAGGTTTACTAGTAGGATTGGACATACACAACCAGAAAGCTTGTTCAGCCGACAATTCTTGTTGTGGAGTAAAACATTTCCCAAAATCATCAGATAATCTATTTAATTTTTCATAAGCTATAGGTTTATGAGAAATGTTTTGTTTAATGGCCTCTGGATCCTTTTCTTTTTCAGACATTTTTGATCGACTCTCTTCTTCCAAAATCAATGTTTCCTCATTATCAATCATAGGCATAGCAACATGTTTAGCAGAAATAACAATACCATCATACAAGGTTGGTTTAATCCGCTAAGCTTTCTTAAGGTAAAACGGATATTGATAACCTAGTGTGAATCCTAATGAATAGATCTTCTTAGCTTGTTAAAGCTTAGCTAATTTGGATAAATCCAAACTAACTATGTGAGAAACTATTATTATGAATACTACAAGTTATGCAGAATCTAACTTGTAATACTAAGAAGAACAATGTAAACAAAACTTTAAATATATATTGATTGCAAATATTCTGCCTAGGTTACAGAATAGCTAACTATGAATTGATATGTGTTTGCTATTAAAATTGATGTCTCTAACTATGTCGTAGGGTTCCTTTTATACACTTAAGGAAAACCCTAATGGGCTTACAAAACGCGTTAAGTGATCATGCATATCTATTCCTAATATAACTCATGCATATCACTTTAGCAGTACTAACTATATAACTAACAGTACTAACTATTATACTAACAGTACTAACTATACTGGCAGTACTAACAATGTACTGGCAGTACTAACTAACTATAACTAGCAGTACTAAGTGTAGAAGCTCTGAATCCCAACAATCCCCCCTAAACTTGCGATTCATCTTTAAATCTTAAGTTTCTTTTGTATTTAATCTTCTATACTACACTGTTGAGGATTCTTCCAAACATTCTTCTACTTCCGTACTTGTGACCTTATAAACCTGAGAAGTTCATATGCCATTGTACTTTCATGATCAACCTCCATCCTTGATAGCATTTCCTGATTAAGAGGATATTTCTTCTCAATCATTATGTGAATGGCTATTCCATTGTCCATCAACAAAATATGAATTCCACATAAATCATATAGTCTCCAGCTTATCAAATTATATCCTTGCTGATTCCTCCAGACTTCATCTTCTTCATCAAGCTCAAAGAGGGTCTTCAAATCTCCCTAAAGCATTAAGTCATAACCTTCTGGACTTGATGTCATATACCTCGCTTTAACTAGCCTGTGTAAGTCTAATACATCCTGTCTGTCAAAATCATCAAGCATCTCACTGAAGATCTTGTAATTCTTGGAACTTTCATCTGCCCTGAAGATTTGATAATACATGAAGTTTTCTGCTAGAACATATGTCTTCTAATCAACAATTAGGTACTTAGTAGCTAAAGATTCAATATCTATAGCAACATCATTTCCTGGAATTATACCCAAATAAGCTTTAAGATCTTTCTTCTCATTATCATCTTCTAGCTTTTGTTTCTTCATACTTTCTTCACTATCTTTTCCACTTGCTCTTTTCCTAGCAAGTGTTTTCTTTCTTCTACCTTTAGCAGGCTTGCTACTGTCATCTCTTTTCTTTTCTTCTTCAGTAGATTGTCTCTTAATAGGTTTTGCTCTTTTTAATTTTAGAATTTCCAACTCAGAATCCATAGGCACAAAAGAATGAATTTGATCCCATACATTTTCAAATATAGGTCTAATATCTTCATAACTCATTCCCTTGAAATGTCTCATCTTGTATCCTCCCTGATTAATCAAGTACATGCACACGTTCTTCCTTACTTCAGGTATAGAAAAAGCTCTATTTTGGAGTGCATGATATCTTATCACTGCAGGATCACTCCAATCAATAACATGAGTTGGATCAGCTTCAGTTACAACTTCTTGCTTCTCTTGTTCTTGTGTTTCTTTGTTAATCTCCTCTTGCAACTGTTTAGCTATTTCTGCATCCCTTGCAATCCTTTGCCTTTCTTCTTCATCAATCTGTTCTTGCAGTCTAATAGCTTCTTCATGCCTAAGTCTTTCTTGCTCTAGCTACTTCTTAGTCTTTTTTTGAACAAATTCATCTTCTTTCATAATTGCTTTTCCTTTATCTTTCCTCTTCTGTGCACTCCTTCTTATATATACCAAATTTGCAGCAGCAGTACTAACTTCTAGAATAACAGTACTATGCTCTGCACCAACAGTACTAACTTCTTTTTCACCACTACCTTGATCTTCCACAAGCTCAGTAGGCTCTTCTTCTTCTAGCACTACCTTAGTATCATCACTAATCTTCTCCTGAATCTCTATATCTTCTTGAATCCATGATGTTCCTTCATCTTGTACCAATAAAATAGAGGGGTCTTGATCGATCTCTGTAATTTTCCTCCCCTGTTTGGAAGGATCCTCTAGACCTTCTTCATCATCAGAAACAACTATCATGATTCTCCTTCTAGCTTGAGTTGACTTGACTGTCTTCTCTAACTTCTTCACCTTCTTGATTAATTTTGTAAGAGCAGTACCATAAGTTTGTTTGGTTTGTGCCAACTCTGCCTCCAAGCTTGTTACTTTGTTTGACAAATTAGTACATAGAATCGTCAATTCAAAAAGTGTCATACTGCCCTCATCACGTCCAAGTGATTGAACCCTTTGGAGAGGTGAATCATGAGGCATTGTAGCAGGCTCCTCTGTATCATGAGTGGTGTGCATGGATGGTGGGGATTGTTGTGTGGGAGAAGACAAGGAAGGTGATGATGTGATTTTAGAAGGTGATGTTTTAGGTGTAGTGATTGGTGTAGTGGAGGTTGGTTATGAAGTTGATGGAGCAACTGTGGGTATGTTTTAGGAATCAACTGGGATTGTTGATCCTTCACCCTGTAAAGTCTGACCCTGAACAAGCATTGTAGGAAACAATGCAGTGTATACCCTAGTATATCCCTTGGATGTTCTTCTCATATTGTTAAATAGTTTTTGAGTAAGGGTGGGAGCAGGATAAGTCTTTTTGTGGGATTGGAGGAGTCTCTTGTGCTTATTCAGAAAGATTTGTATAAATCGTGGATACATTAAGCATTTAGATGCACTTGCCACATTTTTGACCATGCCGTCAAAAATTAATTTTGAAAAATTAAAGGTTCTGTTGGTTGCTAAGCAAATGATGGCAGTGGCTATGTTGCTACTAAATTGATTCCATGATGTTTTCTTAGGGCTTAAGCAGTGAAGAATGGTATGTATTAAGAACTTCCACTACGGGGAAAAGTGTCCCTTTAGAAAGGTTAAGCTATCAGAATCAGAAACATACCCCATTAGAGTAAGTTGCTCAAAAACTTCTGCATTAGGTAAGGAGTTTATACCAGCAGAATCTTCTAGCTTAAGGTGCCTTCGTATTGATGATTCAATAACAGTCTTGAGTCTCCCATCAATAGTAGCAATTATTTCTATCTCTCCATTTTGATTTGTGGTAGCAGAGGCAGTTTCCTAAAACTGATGAATAAGAGAGACGTAGATGGTAGGATTTTCAGTGAGACCATACTTAATATAAGTAGTATTTAGAAAATCCACTATCTAATGAAATCCTGTAATTCCTGTAGGTTTCTTTAAAAACACGACCATGTTGTGTTTGTCATAAAACTCCAAATTTGCCATTGATAAAGAGAAGTGTATATAGGGTTCTGGGATATGATCGTGGATGAAAGTATGTGTATTTGGTAGAGTTAATTGAGATAAAAGAGAGTTTTTAAATTTTGTAATTTGACCGACTGAATAAGATTTGTACTTATCTTGAAGAAATCCTATGAATTTATAGAAAGATCATGAATTCTTCAATTAGTCAAACCCTATAAGCTATAAGCAAGGCAGTTGGCGGAAATATCTCAACAGCTACAAAGAATTAATAAAATTCTGTTATGCCTTGAACAGTACTAACAGTCACCCACCAGTACTAATATTTTCCTAGTAGTACTAACTCTAAGTCTAACAGTACTAACTTTGCCCAGCAGTAGTAAGATATGCCTAGCAGTACTAACTTAAGACTGGCAGTATTAAGTTTATGCCAAGAAGTATTATCTCCAATCTCATTCCAATGTAGATTCTCACAATCTCTCTTTCTATTTTTATACTCACAATATCTCTCAATTATTTTTGCTCACTAATTCACTCTTTCTGTTTTTAAGCACACATCTCTCTTTCTGTTTTTGGCTCACAACTTCTCTCTTTCTTTTATGCTCACCATAATCTCTTAATTATCAGACAATTTTGTACAAGGTGCCTTCAATTCTTTTAGTTTCATACTGTCCTCCCCACTTCCAAGTGTGTTAACTCTTAAGAGAGGTGGGTCATAAGACTTTTAGATGCAGCCTTAAACCTAGTTTGAGCATCTGCAACCCTAATATGGTAACTTGGCACCTGGGACCACTACCTGAACCAGTTCCCTAAGGACTTGGCTCAATAAGTGTTGCCATAGATTGGGTCCTATTGATGTTACCACTGTCCTGCTCTACTTCTAAGCTAGAAGCAGTAGTGGCAGCCCTTTTCATTCTGTTACCCAACTCCTTATGGACAGCCTCATCACCAACCTTTATAGGGGGACCACCAGACTGAGGTATCTTAGTGTCCCTACCTCTTTTGCCTAGCAGTACAAATTAGACTTAGCAGTATTAATATTTGCCTTAACAATTTTAACTATGTCTTTAATAATTATACAACAACATGCATCTATTCATCACAAGCACACTAGAAAAGACTAGATAGACATGTGAGAATTCATGAGGATCCATATTTATGTATAACCCATGAATAAAAGTTAAGAACTGTTAAACCTCCCCTCAACCAATGTAGCTACAAATTAAGCATACCTATGCTTGCCACCAGAAAATTAAATCTGCTTACAACAAAGGCTTTAGTGAGAAGATCTGCAACATTATGATCTGTATGTATCTTGACCATCTCAGTCGGTCTCTTCTCATAAGAGTCTCTAATGAAATGATGCATGATCTCTATATGCTTTGTTTTAGAATGATAGATAAGATTCTTGATAACACAAATAGCACTCTCATTGTCAACATGAATCTTTGTCTGCATGAAATTGTATCCATAATCCAACATCTAATTTTGGATCCAAAGCACTTATCCACAGCAGTGAAAAGCAGCAATTTATTCAGCTTCAGTAGTTGAGTTAGCCACTACAGTCTGATTTTTACATTGCCAAGAGATTAACCTTGAACCAAGAAATTAAAAACCTCCTGTTGTGGATTTCCTGTCCAAGCTGGCACCTGCATAATCACTGTCTGAAAAAGCTTCCAATATAAGAGGAGAGTCCTTAGGATACCAAAGGCCCAACTTGGGTTGATCTTTTAGGTATCTAAAGCTTCTTTTTACTACATTCAAGTGGGAAACTTTTAGATGAACTTGAAATCTTGAGCAAGCACAAATTGAGAACATAATATCTGGTCTAGAGGATGTAAGATACATCAATGACCAAATCATTGACCTGTATAAATAAACATCAACATCCTCACCATCTTCATCCTTTATCAAAGCCTTGTTGGTTTCCATAGGAGTACTAGCTGTCCTTATACTAGAAAAGCCAAATTTCTTCAAGATTTCACCAACATACTTGTCCTGACTAATAAAGATCCCATCCTCTTTCTGCTTGACTTGTAAAGCCAAGAAGAAAGTAAGTTCTCCTATTGAACTCATCTGAAACCTATTGTGCATTATCTGCTCAAACTCATCACATAAAGACTTCTTAGTTGAACCAAAGATGATGTCATCTACATATACTTGAACTAGTAGAATATCACCCTCGAGTCTCTTTATGAACAAAGTCTTGTCTATTTATCCCCTATGAAATCCATTATCCAGCATATAGGAAGAGAATGTCTCATACCAAGCTCTAGGAGCTTGATGTAGTCCATATAAGGATTTCTCTACTTTGTAGACTTTTTCTGGAAATTCTGGATCCATAAAACCTGGAGGTTGGCAAACATATACCTCCTCTTCAATAGTGCCATAGAGAAAAGCACTTTTAACATCCATCTGGTACACAGGAAAATTCATAAATGATGCAAAGGCCAAAAATACCCTGATTGCTTCAACCCTAGCAACAGGAGCAAAAACCTTATCATAATCAATGCCTTCTTCTTGTTTATACCCTTGTGTTACCAGTCTGGCTTTGTTCCTTACAACTATTAACCTTTCATCCTTCTTATTTCTATACACACACTTTGTATCAATAGCCTTTTTGCCACTAGGTAAGTCAACTAGTGTCCAAACCTTCTGAATCTTAAACTGAAGCAGCTCCTCTTGCATTGCTTCAACCCAACTTTCATCATTAAGAGGTTGACATATCTTTGTGGGTTCATGTTGAGAAAGGAAACAAGAAAATAAGCATTTCTGGAAATCTTTTTGATTTGTCCTTCTATGCTTTTGGATGTAGCTAATCATAGCATGCTCTCCAGAATTCTTCTTTGTCATGCCTCTTGTTTGTACTGCTGACTTTGGATCCCCAATAATCTGAGCTTTAGGATGAGTAGAGTGTACTCTAGTTATGGGAATAGGACTGATGACAGTGGAAGGTTCCATGTTGTTGAAATCAGCCTCTGCACCCACACTTTGATCAACATAAGGAGTATTAAGAGTTTCCAAGTCATGATCATCATAGGCATTGCCAAAAATGCCAGTACTTCGAATTTCAGCAGTATCCTCCAATTCAGGCATTAGAGGATCATGAGGAAGATTAACAACATCAATAGGAAAAGATCTACCAAAAGGAACAAATGATGGTCCACTTGATGGTCCAACAGGACTAAAAGTCCTGGATGCACTAGCAGTATTAACTGGTGTGCTAACAGTATTAAAACTGTTAGTACTGCTAGCTCTAGTAATCTTCTCCTAAAGAAGCTGGCTATCACACTGAGCTTCAAATTCTTTTCTAACAGCATCTGATTGCTCTGTAGCCTCCTTCTCTTGATCCATCATCTTATCAAGAACATTCTTCAAGGCTTGATCATACTTACTTGCTGGTTCTTGTACAGTCTTTTTACAAGCATCATCATCAACTGTATCATCCTCATCCTTGTCATATGAGCTCTTGTAGTTTGAAGAGATAGATGAACATAATGGGAACACAATATATTGTTGAGTAGACACATTCTCTTCTTCAGTTTGTCCAGCATCAACATTTTTCTTTAAACCTGTATTGCCATAGTTTCTTGTGGACCTGCATTTTTGTTAGTTTGATTCCCTACAGTAACTGGTTGATAATTCATAGAATTTGTTAAGGAATCAATATCAAAAAGCCAGTTAGGTCCTTGCCCTGCAACATTTGGTTTATTTTTAAGAAAGTTTACATGCAAATTCTCTTCAACTTTTCTGGTTTCAGTGTTAAATACCCTGAAAGCCTTGCTATGAACAGAGTACCCAACTAAAAACCCTTCCTCAGCCTTCCCATCAAACTTGCCTAAAGGGTCTAGGGTATTTAGGATAATAACAGGACATCCAAAAGGTCTCATGAAACTTATGCTTGGTGCTCTGCCAATAATAAGTTCATAGGGTGTCTTGT
This sequence comes from Tanacetum coccineum, assembly GCA_026074375.1. Taxonomy (NCBI): domain Eukaryota; kingdom Viridiplantae; phylum Streptophyta; class Magnoliopsida; order Asterales; family Asteraceae; genus Tanacetum; species Tanacetum coccineum. Next base: position 24,090 of record BQNB010058584.1, on the reverse strand, counting down.
TATGAGGCTTGGTCACTAAGACCCTATTTAAGACATAACAAGCAGTATTAACTGTTTCAACCCAAAATACTATAGGTAGAAGTGAGTCTGCTAGCATAGTCCTAGCTGCCTCAATCAGGGCCCTATTCTTTCTCTCAGCAACTCCATTTTGTTATGGAGTTCTGGCAACACTATATTCCCTTTTTATCCCTTTTTGCCCACAAAATTTATCTATTTCTCTGTTTTGAATTCTGTCCCATTATCAGACATGATTACATTAACCTTATGGTTTAATTGGTTTTCTACTTCTGTTATAAATTTCTTAAGAATCCTACTAGTTTCACTCTTAGTGGCTAAGAAGAAAACCCAGCTAAACCTACTAAAGTCATCAGTCACTACAAGGCAATAGGTCTTATGGTTGATACTCCTTACAGATGTTGGTCCAAATAAGTCCATATGCAACATCTATAAAGGTTGGCTGATAGAGCTCACATGTTTGGTCTTACAGGAGGCTTTGTGTTGCTTTCCCTTCTGACAAGCAACACAAGTATGGTCATTTTCAAAAGTCTTTGAAGGAAGACCTCTTACAAGGTTTCCCTTCACAAGTTTATTCATTGTTTTAAAATTCACATGACCAAGCCTCCTATGCCATAGCTTAGACTCATCAACTATGGCTTTTGCAAATAAACAAGTTAAATCTCCAGAAGGAACAACATTCTTTAAATCAAATTTGTACATATTGTTTTACCTGGGGACTCTAAGTAGTACTTGACTTTCATCAATTAGCTTAAAGTTAGGAGACAAAACAAGACATTCAGTTTCAGTGAAAAGAGCATTGTTTTTCTTGTCACACATTTATAAGACAGAGAAAAGATTAAACTTCGGTTCCTTTACAAAAAACACATCTTCAAAGTCTATATTATTAGTTCTTATCTTACCAATACCTGTTATCTTACCACCTTTAGTACTTCCACCAAAGGCAACAAAACCTCCATCAATATCTTGATAGTCAGTAAGTAAGGCTTTGTTCCCTGTCATATGCCTAGAGCATCCACTGTTAAACATTCTTTTGTACTTTAAAGCTTGTTGTGGATTCCCCTGCACAAAAATAAGAGAGTTAGTTTCTCTTAGGGACCTAAGCCACTATTGACTGGAGTCTGCCTTGTGGATTAATATAATTTACTCTTTTTGAGATCCATGATCCACTATTGTCTTTGGAGCCATTGTTTAAATCAGTCATTTTAGGTCTCCAAACAGAACCTGCTGAGGCCTTAACAGCAGTGACCCCATTTCCCTTAATAGTACTAACTGCTATTTGCCCAGCAGTATTAACACCATTTACTTTAATAGTATTAACTTTTTCCTTTGAAACCTTGGTATTAAGTACTGTTGATTTATAGAAAGGCCTTCTAATAAGTGAATGTGACTTAGGAAAAATATTTATTTTTGATTTTGAAACATTCACTCTATTTTTAGGGGTAACAGTATTAACATACAGCTTGGCAGTACTAACTGGTATTCTTCCAGACCTAGTTAAACTGCAGTTGGAACAAATTTATTTTGATGATTTATTCTTTGAGTGTTGTTCCAAATTGGTCTACCTTCCCTATGACCAGTACCCTTTCCTTATCATTCAAGACAGATTTTTTAGACATTCTCTTTTCATGAAAATCACAATATTTTATTAAATGATTGTGACTTCCACAAACAAAACAGGTTTTCTTAGTGAACCCTGAACATAACCCCAGTTTTTAAGTTGTCTTACCATTCCCATATTTAATATCTGCCTTAGGGTTTTGAGGGATCAACTTAGGCTTGTCAGCTTGTTTACCAGTTTTAACAAATTCATTCCTAGCTTTAGTAAACTCAATTTTTTTTAAAACTAGGTTTGACTGTTGTTTGTGGATCCATAGACTGAAATATATCCTCATCATCATCACTAACCCAATCTTCAATGATAACTCCACTAGGCCTAACAGATTCAACTCTAGGCATTTCTACACTAGTATTGCTAGGTGGAGTGATACTTGTTTCAACTTGAGACACACTAGCACTAGTCTTATTTGCTGTAGGCCTATAAATAGAATCATCCAATTCTGCAAAAGATAGGTCAGCTAGTGGAGGTATGTAGTTCCCAGTTAGAGGAGGAGGAACAACATGATATCCATTATCCTTTTTGAACCTATCATTTGTTTGATTATCATCTCCATCACTTGAACGACTATCAAACACACTATTAAACAATTCACTACCACTTGAATCATTTTCATTCAATTGATCTCCATATCCTAGACCAGTTTTATCTTTAGAACTTATTTGACTATTAATCAGTTTAGTTAAGTTTTTAGAAGATGTTTCAAACTGTTCTAGTTTAGCTTTCAAATCTTCTTTTTCTCTTAAGGTTTCATCTAACTGTTTTGTAAGTCTAGTGATAGCATTACCTTTGTCTTTTACTTCAAATTCTAATACTGTAATCTTTTCTTCATAGAGAACTTCATTTTTCTGATGAACAACTAACTGTGCCTCTACAGATTCTAGGCCTAACTAATAAGCTACAATTTCTAGATTAGCCTTACTAAGAGTTTATCTTTGTTCATCAAACTATTTTTGAAGTTTTTCATATGTTTTAACAAAGTTTTTAGAACAAGATTGTACCTCTGTGTTAGATCCTGAAGTGTAGGCCATGAGAGCAAATTCAGTTGGTTCATCTTGAGCAATATAACTTCAGTCATATCACAGTCCATCTTGGACAATCAAAGCATTGTCTTGTACAACCAATGCATCAGAGGTCTCTACTGGTATAATCCTTCTGGTGTTGTCTTTGCTCCTATACCCTGTATCTCCATTCCTGTTCCCTTGATTTCTTAAAGCTCTACATTCCATTTCAAAATGTCCATTCTATGACAGTTAAAGCATTCAACCTTAGTTTTATCAAAGCCTACAGGTTCTTTGCCATTGAAGATTAACCTTTTTCTAGTTTTCTTATAAAATCGCTTAACCCTCATAGAAAGCATGGCCACCTGTCATTTAAGGTCCATTTCTTCCAAATCATCATGATCAATCTGCTCTATGTCTTCATCATCTAGTTGTGGACTATTTGACTGATTAGCAAAGAATGAGAACATTATATCATCAATATATGTTGATGAAGAGGCTTGTCCCTGAGAATTATGGCCATATGCAGTAGAAACACCATTAGCAGTGTTAACTTCATTAATACTGTTAGTGTCTTCTGCAGAGAGAAAGGCCACATTCTGAGAGTTTGAAGATGATCCAGATGAACTTTTGATGTCAACTTCAAACACTTTTAGGTTATTGTACAATTCATCTATACCCTCTTTTATCCTCATAATCAAAGCTATGTTGTTCCATGATGAAAGTAGAGCTCTTAGAAATTTTTGATTTGCATCTTCATTAGAAACAGCTGCACCATGAACTTCTATTAGGCTGATAATTTTTTGAAACCTATCATATGCTTTGTCTAGGCCTTCTGTGTCAGGTACATAAATTTTTCAAATTGTTGCTTCAAGACATTCTTCTGCATCTTTTTAGACTCAACATTTCCACCAAACCTACTCTTGATAGCAGCCCACAAAGACTTGGCATCCTTGATTGTATGAAATCTCAATTGATACTTATCAGGAATAGCCAAAAGCAGAATGCTTTTAGCTTTCCTATCTTTTTGTCTTGCTAGTATAGCTTGAATAGTCTTTGGAGGTACTTCAGTTTCAATACCATTATCATCTTTTGTTGTTTTCACAGGTTCATCACCATTCATGATTACTTGCCACAATGCATAATCAGTGTTTATGAGGTACTGCTCCATCCTCATGCTCCAAAGGGTGTATTCACCTTTCTTGAGGATAGGTAGCTTTACAGAAGACACCACATGAGGAGATTCTATTGGTGCCATTTGAGGTGTAGATTCTTCACCAGACATCTTGTATTATAGGTAGAGTTCTAGATCTGGTTGAGTTCTTCTTATTCAGAGTTTCTCTACAAGCTTTGATACCACTTGTGAGTCCCAATAAATAGATCTTCTTAGCTTGTTAAGGCTTAGTTAACTTGAATAGATTCAAACTAACTATATGAGAAACAATGATTATGAATACTACAAGTTATGCGGAATCTAACTTGTAATACTAAGAAGAACAATGTATACTAAACTTTGAATATATATTGATTGCAAGTATTCTGCCTAGGTTACAGAATAACTAACTATGAAAACTTGATATCACTTGATGTGAAAATTGATATCTCTAACTATGTCGTAGGGTTCCTTTTATACACTTAAGGAAAACCCTAATGGGCTTACAAAACGCGTTAAGTGATCATGCATATCTATTCCTAATATAACTCATGCATATCACTTAAGCAGTACTAACTATATAACTAACAGTACTAACTATTATACTAACAGTACTAACTATACTGGCAGTACTAACAATGTACTGGCAGTACTAACTAACTATAACTAGCAGTACTAAGTGTAGAAGCTCTGAATCCCAACAATCCTCCCCTAAACTTGTGATTTACCTTCAAATCTCAAGTTTCTTCTGTATTTAATCTTCTAGACTGCACTGTTGAGGATTCTTCCAAACATTCTTCTACTTCTGTACTTGTGACCTTATAAACCTTAGAAGTTCAAATGCCATCTCATTTTCATGATCAACCTCTAGTTTTCTGCTTAACATCTTTGATAGCATTTCTTGAGTAAGTGGATACTTCTTCTCTATCATCATGTGAATGGCAATTCCATTGTCCATCAACAAAATATGAATTCCACATGAATCAAATAGTCTCCAGCTTATCAAATTGTATTCATGTTGATGCCTCCAGACTTCATCTTCTTCATCAGGTTGAAATAAGATCTTCAGATCTCCCCATAACATCAAGTCATATCCTTCTGGTCTTGATGTTGCATACCTTTCTTCTACTAGTCTGTGTAGATCCATTACATCCTGTCTGTCAAAATCATCAAGCATCTCACTGAAAATCTTGTAATTCTTTGAACCTCCATCTGCTCTGATGATTTGATAATACATAAAGTTTTCTGTCAGAACATGAGTCTTCCAATCAACTATTGGATACTTAGTATTCTTCGCGTGGCGGTTTGATTAAGAATATTATCTATTCTTGTGGGCGGTTTGACATAAAGAGGGGACAAGATCTGTGATTTTAGGAAAAGGTACACGACGGTTTGACCAAGTCAAAGGCGGGTTGATTAAAATAATCATAGTATGGCTGGCGAGTTGCTCAAACCGGTGGGCGGTTTGCCATTTTGGCAGCGAGTTGCCGTTCTTCACGGCGGGATTGTTTTGAGGTACACGGGCGTGTTGATTATTTTTTATGAACAAAAAAGATATGTGTACTTGCCAATTTTGAAAATCCATGGAGGCTGTTGACAATAGTTCTAGGCAGCGTTTGCCCATTAGAAGGACTGTTTGTCTTTCTTAAAGGCTGGTGGTTTGCCCTTGTTTTTTCAGTGACTAGAGCACGAGTTTGGCCTTAGGTGTGCGTAGTGTTGCCAAAACAGTGTCGGCGAGTTCTGGCTTATATCTTGGCGGCGGTTTGCTAAGATAATAAATACGCACGGCGGTTTGATTTTTTTATGGTGTGCGGTTTATTTTTCAACGGTTAAGTTGACTCTCTGAGATTTTTAGTTATTTTAAATATTTTTTTTTTGTTTTTTTTTTTTTTTGTTTTTATTTTTGCTCAAAAGAAAAAACACCGTTTTGACATCCTATTTCCCGTTTTTTTTTTCCGACCATTTACGCGAAGGTAGACTCCGCGATCAGAAGTGGGCATATTGTGAGTTTCCGAACTGTATGGGATGTGACCGATATGTTTGGGGAAGATCTATAAGATCTAAACGCAAGATAACAACAAAAAACACCACAATCTACCATAACAACATACCCATCCTACAACAACACTTTTGAGATGTGCGCAAAACGATCTAAAAGGATGATCACTTAAAAATGACCAATGGACGAGGATTCGGATTACGATGGATCAATCTGTGATTACGAAGTTTGGTTTGGGTATCCCGTTTATTTGCTCATTTGAAGTTGAAGTTTTACAAAGTGAGTTCTACTTATATCATTCATCGTGACTTTCTTTCTATTTTATATACGATTGATGAACTTTGCTTGGAAATGTATAAAGTTATGTTTAAGACTTGGGTTTTTTTTTTATTTTTCTCAATTTCAGATTAGTTTCCAGAGGTTCAGGGGTGTTGGATGAAGGACCTGGAATACTATCATTAAATGGATGTTAAATTATAGTGCCTCAGTGTCACACGAGATGTCGGTGGTTGTGATAATTTCAGATAGGTGTTGTACTTCTTATACTTTTGTTGGAGTATAAGGTTACTTAGAGGTAGATTCTCTTCGCTGCACCTGTTCTTTCAATTATCAAACGCAATTAGTCGTTATTTCTCTTTCTGTGCCACCGTTCTGTTCATCAACAGAATAGTTTGCACATGTTTAAGTTAACAAATATTGAGGGGATTTTTACTTCAGTTTAGAAAGTTGTGGTCTTATATCGAGTTATAACATAGTTACATCAGTAATCGACTAGCAATAGCCGAAATAACGAATAAGAGGTTAGTAGTTAGCAGAGTGTATAAAATGGTGAGTAACTATTTATTATCCTGCCTTTTTTGCTACTAACTATTCCAATTGTGTGTCACATCAGCATTCTTCTCACGGGATTTTATGTATTCCAAGACAACTATACTTCACGTATAAGCAAAAATCTCAAAGTTCTATAACGATATTCAGATACAGAACTTAATTTGTGCTTATGACTAGATTTCGAGTATAGGTGTTGTGCTCGGTACGACTGGAATTACATTTATCATTTATAGTCGTGTCGGGTTAGTTTAGCTAGTAAAGCCCGGGACTATAAATACCCCCTCCATACTTCCATGGAGGGGTAAAGCTCACTTTTGTAAAAAGTGTGTGTGTGTGTTTTCTTCCCTTTTTCTCTCTACAACACACACACTCTTCCCATCTTATCTTTTCTCTCTCTACAATAATGAATAAACATCTCTTTCACTTTCCCAAGCCTCCGAATCCGTTGCTCGATAGTGAATCTAATTCTAACAATTGGCACCAGAGCATAGGGGGAATCCGTGTTGTTTAACCACTGATTAAGTGGTGTATAAGCTCAAATTTTCGTGGCTTATTTTGAAGAAAAAGCCCACGTCTCAAAAATTTTGGGCTTATTGGGTTGTTAATCTTGTTCTTTCCTCGATCTACATGTTAAACAGGTTAGATTGCTACCATCTCACGAGTTACATATGTTCCTAGATCGAATTATTAAGCTTAAAAAGGGTTGACTTTTTATGTGTTCTAAGTGGAGGGTTGCCTCGAATTGGATGATTCACGAAGATATGGATGTTATTTCGTGTTTTATACTCATCTAACCACTTAGTATTGAGCCCCTATAGCTTATTTGAGAAGTGAAATAGCTTATTTGGCTTATTTTGCAAAATTCGTTCTTGATGTTCTTCGTGGCGGTTTGATTAGAATATTATATTCTTGGTGGCGGTTTGACAAAAGAAGGGGACAAGATCCGTGATTTAAGGAAAAGGTACACGGCGGTTTGACTAAGTCAAAGGCGGGTTGATTAAAATAATCAAAATATAGCTGGCGAGTTGCCTCACAAGGTGGCGGTTTGCCATTTTTGGCAGCGAGTTGCCGTTCTTCACGGCGGTTTGCTTAGGTACACGGCGAGTTGATTATTTTAATGAACAAAAAGAAATGTTACTCTGCCCAATTTAAAAATCCATGGCGGGTTGACAAAGTTCTAGGCGGCGGTTTGCCATAGACGGCGGTTTGACTTAACAGGCGGCGGTTTGCCCTTTTTCATGCTAGCGAGTTGCCTGGTGGCGAGTTGCCAAAACAGGTGGCGAGTTGGCTTATATTCTTGGCGGCGGTTTGCTAAGATAAAATACACGGCGGTTTGATATTTTAGGTGGCGGTTTATTTTTCCAGCGGGTTGACACATAATATGTTATATCGCTCAAAGAAAACACCCGTTTTGAACACCTAATTTCCCGAAAACTATTATACTAACAGTACTAACTATACTGGCAGTACTAACAATGTATTGGCAGTACTAACTAACTATAACTAGCAGTACTAAGTGTAGAAGCTCTGAATCCCAACACATAAAAGCTGAGATACGTAGAGCCGGAGGAACTCCCTTTGTGTGTGAACTTTCAGATTTGAATCGATCCATGAAAGCTTGTAAGCCTTCATTTTGTCTCCTTTTGATGCCGTAAATCTCTGTATGGTCTTTGGCATATCTCTTTTGTTGCGAAAATTCTTCCAAGAACTTTTGACTTAGTTCCTCGAAACTGTCCACACTCTTAGGGTTCAAATCATGGAACCAGTTTCGTGCCGCCCCACCTTGGGTTTGGAGAAACATTTTGCACCTAAATGGGCATCGACCATTCTTCTTGTTCGGTCGCCGCCGAGAAGATACCTAAATGGTCCTCCAGATCTTTGTTTCCCTCATATACCTTGATGTTCCGAGGGAGATTTGCCCTCCTATGATATTTGAAATGAGTGATTATTTGGGTAAAGGGAGTGGGTTTAGGCCTTTTGTACATGTTCAGAGTTCGAGCTTGTGTCTTGGTGTCCAGACATTTTCCCTCTGGGCTTGGACCTTTCCCTTCTTGCCTTCTCCTTAATTATGCTCTGGTCTTTCAGCCTTCTTGACCTTCTTAAATGTGTCGGTTCTTTTTTCTTAGAGGGAGTCCTCTGACTTTTATTGGTAGATCGAGTTTGTTTGTGAGTGTCAGATGTGCCGGAAGATTCGAGAGAGAATCGATCAAAAAAACCTCTTACTAGTGACCTGGTAGGAGCTTCTTTGTCAGAGTCGGCATAGGCAAGTCTTTTTGGCGTAGTTTTTATCTTAGCTTGCTGGTTATGTTCTTTGATCATGGCTCTTAATACATCAATGTTCTCTTTGATGAAGACCGGATAAGGGGAAGGGGTTTTCTGCGCTTGTAAGACTAGTTCGGTGGGTCCCCCATGGGTTTCTGTTCCTACGTCCCTTGTTTTTGCTTTCGGAATTTCCTCCTCCATAGGCTGCGAGTCAACCATGCCTTCTTCGGTTCTTCTTTGGGTAGATTAGGATGCCGGGTCCCATGGATGGCGCTAAATGTTGAGGTAAATTTACGTGGGCTACTTGGGCTTGGTAAAAGTAACCTTAACGGTGATGAATATTGCTTGGTTCCTTCTGAGCTTAATCATTTGTCTCCAAGCTAAAAATAAGAAAGAACACCGTTAGCTCGCCCCGAGGTGTGAATTTGAGACCAACTCCGATGTAAGAGTAAGTATGGTGATATGAGATAAATGCGAAGAATATAAAGTATGGTTGGAGTAGGTGTTGTGTGTATCGTCATGGGGAAATGAGCTCTCTTTATACTATATAGGATTCGCTATAAGACATAACCGTGGTGCTCTCTCTTGGTATGATCTATCAGCTACGTGTCATTCCAAGGATTGTGGTCCTTCACAAGGACTGTACCTTTGTTGGATTATCCTTTGATACCGCTGCATTAGGACAGAGCTAATAACTCTGAACCTGATATGTCCTTCGACATACCAGCTTCTTCGGAGTTCTGGTGGTGACTCTGGACCTAACATGTCCTTCGGCAAGTCAGCCTCTCCGGAGTATTTATTTAGTTTTAGCCCGTGCTAGTTTGGCAGGAGTATCTAAGCTACAATTATTATTCGGATGTTCCAGGGGACACTATACCTCATCATACTCATTTCAAACTCATCGTGCATGATCTTGGCAAAATCATCACACAATTCTTGACAATTTGAGCCGAATATAATGTCATCGACATATCTTTGAACAATTATGAGGTTAGAAATTTTCTTTTTAGTGAAGAGTGTGTTATCTACCATTCCCATAGAATAATCATGTTTAATAAGAAACGCCTTTAACCTATCATACCAAGCTTTAGGAGCTTGTTTAAGACCGTAAAGCGCTTTTTTGAGTTTATTAACATGATTAGGTTTTGCGAAGTCAATGAATCCAGGAGGTTGTGCCACGTAAGCCTCCTCATTGATAAAACCATTAAGGAATGCACTCTTCACATCCATTTGAAATAGTTTGAAATCTAGTGCGCATGCATAAGCTAATAAAATTCTTATGGATTCTAGTCTAGCTACGGGTGCATAAGTTCCGTCATAATCAATTTCTTCTTGTTAATTATAGCATTGAGCGACTAGCCTAGCTTTATTTCTAGACACGACACCATTTTCGTCAAGCTTATTTCTATATACCCACTTAGTTCCAACAATAGTCATATTCTTAGGATTTGGGACTAATTTCCAAACATCATTTGCTACAAATTAATTTAATTTTTCTTGCATAGCAACTACCCAACTTTCATCTTTTAAAGATTTATTTATATTTTTAGGTTCTATGGTTGAAAGGAAACAAAAGAAATTACTTTTGTCTTGAGCTTGTGATCTAAGAGTTCTTTGATTTAGGTTACCAATAACATTTTCAAGTGGATGACTCTTAGATTCTTTAATGTTTATAATTTCATTATTTTCAAAAGATTTATCTTCGACATCATTGCCTAAGGGTCTTGTTTTATTAACCTCAATAGCTTCTTCTTCGAATAAATCATCATCCTCTAAAGGTGATGTTTTAGGCGGGGGAGGAGTTTCATTGAATGTCACATTTAAGGATTCTTCGACTCTCATTGTTTGTTTGTTAAGAATTATATAAGCTTTACTATTTTGTGAATATCCTATGAAGACACCAGTCGTACTTGGTGAGATAATCTTTTGTATTAAGAATGAAGCATTTGCTTCCAAATACTTTGAAATAGTTAAGGTTAGGTTTTCTACCTTTTAATAATTCGTATGGGGTTTTTCCTAGAATACATCTAATGAAAATTCTATTAATTATAAGTTGATGTATCGAACGCGTTACACCAAAATTTTTGTAGAACGGATTGTTCATTTAACATGGTTCTACTCATTTTTAGTAAAGTGCGATTCTTTCTTTCTACTACCCCATTTGATTGTGGAGTACGAGGGGCAGAAAAATTATGAGAGATTCCATTAGAGTCACAATAGTTTTCGAATTGTACTTCATTATCAAATTCCCGACCATGATCCTTTCTAATTGACACTATGGAACATCCTAATTTGTTTTGAATCATTTTACTAAGTATTTAAAATTTTTCTTACGAATATATATACAAAATATTTTTGAAAGCTTGGAGTTTTTATTTTTCTAAAATACTAGTCCAACGTAAATCGAGAGTAGTCGAGCGTACAATGACTAAGGTATAGCGTTTTCACACCTCCTCCATTACGTTGTAAGGCGGAAAACTGACCTGAATAAATCCATATGTAGTAGTTCTAAGTATCTAGTTGTCGAGACTATATTTTTCGCTTTATGACTAGTATGAGCTTGCTTTCTAATTTTACAAGCGTCACAAAAATGTCAGTCGAATTTAAGCTTAGGTAGATTTCTAACTAACTCCTTAGATAGTAGAGATTAAATTAATTGCATATTTGCGTGACCTAATCTCCTATGCCATAGAGTGGAATTTTTATCTAAGGTTGCAAGACATAATTTATCTTCTGGCATATTTCCTAGTTTCATCACATATAGTCCCCTTTTTCTAATTCCTCTACCTATGACCTTTTTGTCTTTAATTATTTCGCTATTATGTTCGGTAAATATTACTTTACACTTATTATCACATATTTGACCAACACTTAGCAAGTTAAATTTTAGATTATCTACGTGCTTAACATTTTCAATAACGAGGGAGTCATGAGAAATCGTACCTTTTCCAATGATATTACCATGTAGATTACTTCCGAAAATAACGCTACCTCCGTTGTATGCTTTGTATGTAGAAAATAGCTTTTGATTACCCGTTATGTGTTTAGAGAATCCACTATCTTTAATCCACTCGTCGGGCTCCAAGTTTATTCCCAATCATATCTATTTAAATAACATAATAATTCAAACATTTGGTCCCCAATATCTCATGGGTCCAACATTGTTAGCGCCGAACATACTTCGCATATGTTGCATTTGATTCGGATACATATAGGGTGGACAAATTCCACATGGAATATAGTTTGGTTGTTGTGAATAATTCCACATTTAATGATTAGTATTAGAGTAATTTTGTCTATCTTGATATCTCTTAGGTTGTGATGTTTTAGACCGAGGGTGAGAATTATTATTCCTTTTTAGAGGAGGAGTTTTTGATCTCATTACGGGTTTGGTAAATCTAACACCGGGTTTTAACGAAGGTTTATAAAAGCTTCTGACTTTATCGTCGCTTGCAACGGGAACTTTAATATTATTAACAAGTATATATTTAGGTTTCGGACTTGAATTCAATTCTACAGATTTTTCTTTATTAGACTTCGATTCAAGTTCTTGTGATTTTAAAATTTTATTTGTTTAGTCTTACTTGTTGATGCTTCGACCGAATTAAATCCTAGACCCGATTTGTCTCCGGATGGATTTTGAAAACTTAACATTTTCTTGAGTGAATGAGTACTTTTATTAAATTGATTAAGTTTAGATATTTCTTCCTTAAGTTTTTCTTTTTCATTTTTAAGATTTTCACATGTTTTACATTCAAGATTAACTACCTTGTTTTTCTCTAATAGAGACACTTTTTCTTTTAATTAGAGTACTTCATTATAGTTGATTTTTAATTAGTTTTAGTGATTTATTTTAGCCATGACTTTTAGACCTAATTTGCATAATCGATTATATTCACTATCTAATTGTTTTTCATCTAATGACGATAAGTCATCACTAAAAAATTCGGTTTCAAAAAGTACCTCATTAGATGCTTGAGCCACAAGACAAGTTTCTTCTTTAATTTTTTCTTCTTTATCTTCGTCGCTATCACTCCATGTTCCTCCAACGAAAGCTCTTTGATTATTGTTTCTTGGTGGTTTTAGGCATTCTACGATGAGATGATTTGGATCTCCACATCTAAATCATTTTATCTCGCTTTTACCATTTTTGTCATCTTTGTTTCTTTGGAATGACTTTCTTTCATCGCGTGGTTGTCTTACAAATCTTCCTCGTCTTTTGAAAACTTTCTTAAAGTCTCTTACGACCATGGCGTACTCTTCGTCTTCACTATTAGAAGTTAAACTTTCTTCATCACTAGATTCCTTTTTGGCCTTCAAGGCAAGAAATCTACTTTGTTCTATTTTGCCTTTGCCTATTTCAGAAGCTTTCTTTATTATTACTTCATAAACTTTTAAATTGCCAATAAGTTCGTCAAGCGATAGTGATGTCAAATCCTTTGACTCTTTAATAGCCGTAACCTTTGCGCGCCATTTAGGATGAAGTGCCCTAAGAAATTTCCTAACATAGTTCTTGCTAGAAAAACCTTCATCAAATGCTTTTAGACTAGTAATAATAGTGTTAAATCTAGCAAAAACATAATCTATCGATTCCTCTTCTGGAATCGTAAATTGTTCATATTATTGAACAAGAAGATCTATTTTATTATCTTTGACTTGAATATTACCTTGGTGAGTGATTAAAATAGTATCCCAAATTTCCTTTGCGGTTTTGCACATAAAAATTCTTTCATATTCTTTACGTGGCAAGGCACTATAAATTACCATTTTAACTTCATTATTTTTAGCAAGTTTCTTTTTAAGATCGTCACTTTGTTTGTCAAATGGTACAATTTCATCCTTTTTAGTTTCAAGATTATTTTGAATAGGAGAAAAATCACCATAGGTAATAACATGCCAAAGATCTAGATCTTTTGATTTCACATAAGTTTCGAATCTATTTTTCCAATAAATAAATCCATCACTTTCAAATAGTGGTGGTCTTTGCATATATTGTCGTTCTAAATATTTTTTCAATTCCATAGATCGATTCAAGTTTTAAAATACAATTTATTTTAAAAATCTTGTTTGATGTGGCTTTTGATACCAATTGTGGAAAACTAGAGGGGGGGAGGTAAATAGTTTACCGCTTTTTAATTTAATGTATCGTTTGTTTATAAAAACTTAGATTCGAATTTATGTGATCTCAATGTACACCCAATATGAACAATATAACTAAGAAAATAAATGACAACAAGAAACAATATAAATATGCAAGTAAAGAGATAAGAGTTAGAAAGATCAAACCACAACACAAGGATTTATAGTGGTTCGGCAACGAAGGTCATCTTCGCCCTACTCCACTCCTCGAGTACCCAACTCAAGAGTTCTCTTCACTATGTCAACAACCTCCCTTAAGGCAGAGAAAACCGTACACAAGTAGTTTACACCAATTTATGACACATAGCCAAATGTCGAGTCTTAATCTTAGCTAGAACCAATCTACCACACACTTGTATTTTGAGGCCTAAAATACTAACCATAGTAACACAATATCACTTCACCTAAACACTAACACGATCACCACAATCTAACTATTACACACAATCACACAAGAGATATAAATGAATTACAAGATACACCACAATCGTAACTACATTACGTGAACACCAACTAAGCTATAATGCTTCTTGACTTGATGATAAGAAGTATTCTTTTCTTGCACTTGAAGATTTAAGCTTGAATCACTTGGAAACAAATACTTAAGATTAAATGATCAAAGGATTGTAAGAAATATGTAGGCTGATTTTAAACAAAAAAAGTGTGTGCAAAAGGTGAAAAATCTATGAGGAACAGTCCACTATTTATAAGCAAAGCTGGGAGCATTTTTACATGGCCAACCCCCTTATCACTAAGGGGGCCGCCCATAGCAAGACGCTCCTATTTTTTTCTTTTCCAGTGAAGGTGTTTCCTGGATCAGTTTTATCTATTTTAGGTGGAAAATTTGAATTCAAAATTTTTATTTTGAATAAAACATTTCTTGTAAATACCAAAAATGTTTTTTATAAGTTTTAAAAATGTTTTTTACATTTTATAAAAATGTAAGGTTTAGAAAAAATAAATTCATTTGATCACAAATAAATTAAACATTTATTTATTCATACCTTTAAGTGATTAATTTTCGAAACTAAAATTTACAACTAATTACTTGTTTACGTTTAATTTTACATAGAGCGTTTTTAAACTTTTGTGATTATCAAAACGTAAAGAAGTCAAAAAATATCAATAACGTTTTTAGGCATTATTTCTATCAACAGTGGTACTCACGTTTATAACACAAAACAGGGTTTTAGAGGAGCAAGAAAGCTGAACAAGGAGCTCTCTATTTGTATGTGAGCAATGGTGTTCGTGCACAAGTAGAAGCTATTGGAACTTATGACTTAGTTTTACCTAATGGCCTAGTGATTTGTTCAGACAATTGTCATTATGCACCTTCTATAACTAGAGGTGTTGTTTTAGTTTCACGTTTGGTTAACAATGGTTTTATCCAATGTTTTACGGATTATGGAATTTTAGTTTCTAAGAATGATATTCTTTATTTTAATGTTATTCCATGTAATGGTATTTATGAAATTGATATGCTTAATCTTGTGCCAAATGTTAATTCTATTTAAAATGTTAGCAATAAAAGAGTCAAGCACAACTTGGACTCTACTTATCTGTGGCACTGCCGTCTTGCTCATATAAGCAAGAAACATATTGAAAAGCTACAATATGATGGGCTTTTAAAGTCAACGGATGAAGAATCCTTTGACAAATACGTATCTTGTTTATCGGGCAAGATGACTAGAAAACCGTTTCCACATCACACCAAAAGGGCGATGATCTTCTTAGGCTAATAAATACTTATATGTGCGGTCCACTTAGGCACGTGTCAAGACAAGGTGCTAGCTACTTCATTACCTTTACGGATGATTATAGTCGTTATGGTTATGTTTATTTACTTAAACATAAACATGAAGTCTTTAAAACATTCAAGGTGTTTAAGAATGAAGTAGAAAATCAACTTAGAAAGACTATAAAGGCACTTCGATTAGATTAAGGAGGCGAATATATTAGTCAAGAGTTTAAAGATTATCTAAAAGCTTGTGGAATTGCTCAACAACTTACACCTCTATACACACCACAACACAATGGCGTGTCTGAAAGGTGGACTCGTACTTTGTTAGACATGGTTCAATCAATGATGAATCTTACAACTCTACCTTTATCCTTTTGGGATTATGCTCTAGAGTCTTTTGTACGCATTCTCAATATGGTTCCAACCAATAAGGTTGATAAGACACCATATGAATTATGGTATGAAAAAGTTCCTAACTTGTCTTACTTAAAGGTTTAGGGTAGTGAGGCTCTCGTGAAGAGGGATACGCTTGATAAACTCCAGCAAAGATCTGTTAAATGTATCTTTATAGGATACCCAAATGAAACAATGGGTTACTATTTCTACTTCCCACCTAAAAATAAAATTGTTGTTGCAAGGTATGTTGAGTTCTTAGAGAAAAATCTTATTTCTCAGGAAGCTAGTGGGAGGGCGGTAGAACTTGAAGAAATTCAAGATGAAGATACATCAAATTCCTATGGAGGTTGAAGGTTTCGAACCACTTTAAGAGGAAGTAATTCCTGTTTGTAGGTCCACAAGGACACATCGAGCTCCTAATCGCTTATGTCTACATGTAGAAGTGGAGAAAAATAGTTTAGAGGATCTTAATGAACCCACTAACTATAAAGCTACAATATTAGATATGGAATCTGATAAGTGGCTCGGAGCTATGAATGCGGAAATGCAATCTATAAAAGATAACCAAGTCTGATGCTTGGTTGATCTACCTCCTAATAGTAAGAATGTTGGAAGCAAATGGATTTTTAAGAAAAAGACTGATATGGGTGGCATTGTACACACCTATAAAGCTTGTCTTGTAGCAAAGGGATTTACTCAAACCTACGGGGTTGATTATGAAGAAACATTCTCACCTGTTGCTGACATTAGAGCTATTAGGATTCTTATAGCTATAGTGGCATTCTATGACTATGAGATATGGCAAATGGATGTCAAAACTGCCTTCTTAAATGGTTATGTTGATGAAGATATTTATATGGTGCAACTTGAAGGTTTTGTTGATCCTAAACATCCCAGAAAAGTATGCAAGCTTCAAAGATCCATTTATGGTCTTAAGCAAGCATCAAGAAGCTGGAATAAAAGTTTGATGAGGAAATCAAAAAGTTTGGTTTTGTTCAAAATCTTGATGAGCCATATGTATATCAAAATGCTAGTGGGAGTAATGTTACATTCCTCATCTTATATGTTGATGGCATAATCATCTGGAAAATCACATCTAGGTTTACAAAGTGTAAAGTCATATCTTGGAAGGTGTTTCGCCGTGAAAGATTTGGGGGAAGCAGCATTTATTCTTAGAATCAAGATCTCTGAGATAGATCAAAACGATTAATTGGACTTAGTCAAAGTGCTTACATGGATAAAATCTTGAAAAGATATAGGATGGATAATTCCAAACGTGGTAACATTCCCATGCAAGAAATACTTGACTTGAATAGAACACAAGGTGCTTCAACACTTCGGCAGAGGTGTGAAAACACTGTCGAATGCTACTTTATGCTTCGGCTGTAGGATACCCTTTATGTATGCAGGTTAGATGCACTAGTCTATTGTTTGCATTCGCGCAAAATATAACTAAGCCATTTTCAAAAAGAAATCTAGGAGAACCACACTCGCGTTTGCTGTGAATAGCATTAATTAAGTATTTAACGAAATACTAGAATATTGTGTTCTTGGTTTATTGGTGGAAATCCTGAAGCTAAACTTCGAGTTGATTGCTAATGCGATGCTGGATTTGAGACTGATAGAGATGACATTAAGTCTCAGACATGATACATCTTCGTTTTGAATGAAGGCGCAATAGACTGGAAAAGCTCCAAGCAAAGTACTACTGTAATGTCAGCTACAGAAGCTGAATTAACATAGATGCTCAGACAAGCTGCAATTGAGAGAGATTGTTTGGATTAGAAAAAGTTTATTTCAGGGCTTGGTATAGTAACAATAATAAACGAACCGATTAAGATGTTTTGCGATAATTCAAACGCACTTTTTATCGCCAACGAACCGGGGGTTTAGAATGGCGCCAACACTACCATAGAAGATACCATTGTGTTCGTGAATGTATTGAATTGGGCTAAAAATTAATCTTCGTAAAGCTTCACCTACATATAACTATCTAGCAGATCTATTTTCGAAAAGGCTCTTAGCAAAAGGAAATTTACTCAAACATGTAGGAAGTAGGGACGTCTTCGATTTTAAGATTGTAGTTTCATGTAGATCTGTGTTTAGTATTTGGTTAGGGATGTTTAAGACATTTTTATTAATGATAAAAGATTACGTGGTATAGAAGTTTTTTCTAATATAAATGTGTATCTTATTATTGCATGTTTAATATGTGAGTTGGTGAATAATTTAATTATTATTAAATTTAGTCCCATTATTCGCCCATCAACATATAAGGAATATTGTTAATTAGACAAATAGTGAGTTATTGTGTGATATTTTTGGTATTTTTAATATGATCGTGTTGCCTAAACTCAACATGATAAATCATAAGACGTATATGGGATTTCCCGACAGTACTAACAATGATTTTCACCGTTATGGATCAACATTAGATTGTAAGTGATCTTGCTAAGTGATTTCGTTTAATACATTCCTTATCTTAGATGTCAGAGAGTCTGGGTTTGTTGTCATATAGATGGATAATCTCCGTTTGTCTTGATATGTTTAAGTTATTCTGAATAGGTAGACTAAAATTAAGGGACTATTTTCAAAAGTGATTGGTGAAGCATTGTGATTGGACTAACTTTGTAGGTCAATAAGAATTTATTCCTTCAACAGTCTGAAGATTTATGCCACTGGGCCCCCTATAGGATTTATCAGTTGTATGTATGTTGGCCGTGCCCAATAAGCATCAGTAGAAGGAGTCTTAATGACACTTTTGGTAATCTTGTATTAATTAATTTGTACAGAAGAAACAAATTCGTTAAATTAAGTGGCATATGACTATTGATCCGCATATCTGTTATTTTTTTACAATGTATCTGAAAAAAATGGGATTGTAAATGCAATCAAATATTTTTATACGTGTGATACTTTAATGAAAAACCTGACGTCGTGTTTTCTTGGGATGGAGGTTGGCGTGTATTGCTAAGACGGCTTCCATTGTTATTATTTTATTTGATTACATGTCCAGCCTTGGGAGTTGTAGGAATATTTACACATATAATAATATATGTCCGGGAATGTTATTCGAGCCTACGGGGACGCACACGTTAATACGTAAAACAATTAGAGTAAATATATTAAATGTAATATATTTAGTGATAAAGCTTAAGCGAGCATTAAATATTATTAGATAATTAACGAGAGTTATATTAGTCGTTAATAGTTAAAAGAAGGACTAATATGTAAAAAAGAAGAAAGAAAAGTTGCGGGTTGCCCCCTCTTTTTCCTTAGTCAGTCGAAACCCAATCCCAAGGGAAGTAGGATTGCCTAACTTGCAAGACAAGTTATCTTGGCTATATAAGGAGGTTTTAGGGTATTTAGTTCTCTCATATAACTTGAAAAACCATAACCCTAAAACTCTCCTCTCCTTCGATTTCCATACTTGAATAACACAGCCGTGTTTTAGGGACAATGTACGGACTATTTAATAAAGTAACTATTCTATTTTTAGTATTGTACGCGTTTGATTTTTGGTTTTAATGGAAATCGTTAAGCTTAAAATCAGTATAACTAAAATGATCAGATTAACGTAAACGGGCATTAAGCAATTATTGTTACGTCAAAGAGGGTTAAGCAATTATTTTGAAATATTTATTAAGTGTTCTTCTGTTCCTTTATCGGATACGTGAAAGTGTTTACGTTTCGCGATAAATGACAATTAGGTTTTCCCGGAAACCCTAAAAATTAACGTACGCTTCAACAAATACCTACGTTTATATACAATGATCAAAGTTTAAAAAACTTTAGGCATATGTATATATTTATACACATCTCATATGATTATACAAGATAGCAAATACTTTACAAAATACCAAGACATTACAAGTAAACTTTAAATAAAAACTACACATTACTTTTTTTATATATAACTTTACTTACACTTTCTTTTATAAAAGTGCAAGTAAACATAAAAGAAAAGAAAATAAGCTAGTGAAACACTTTCCTTAATATCATGGGATGATTCCCATGATAGGAGACCAAGACATAAACCATTAAAGGCCCTTGTTTCCCTCCCCTTGGTCCCCTTGAACCCACGCCCCAACCATGTCCCCCCCTTTGATTTTTCTTGGTCAAACTTTGCAAACAAATATCTCATAACTCTTTCCTATATATATTTCATTCATGCATAAGAGAAGTAACACTTTATACTTGCAAAATTCATTTTCTTTCTCTCTTGCTCTTATGCGCTGGTGTATAGTTATAACCCACGGCATATATTTAAACAACCATATCAATCCATACAACATCTTTTATACAACTTAACAACCTTTACACATCAATCCTAAGGCATACTAAGGGTGTTTTCAAGCATTGGTTCATCATTTGCAAGGATTAAGGAAAAGAAAGAAAAAGGAAGATTAGGGTTTCAAACCTAATCTTGGGTTTATAAGGCTTGTAATCTTTTGTTTTGAGTCTAAAACACGGGTTTTAGCAATTATTTCTCATTCTCATACATTATCCACTAAGGTCTTCCTAATCCTTCATACTTTTATTTCTTATTGTTTTTATTGTTATATGGTTAAATATGGCTATAATCACCTAAGACTTTTTTAATATGTAAAAAGAGTTTTCACTTATGTTTATGATTTTATGCACTTATTCTTATGTCATATGGTTATATATATCATGGAAAAATGAATGTAAAAGTATGTTAACATATGGTTTAAGTATAAACATGTTTAGGTTAAATTAGGGTTTATAAGGTCATTTATTCTTGGAATCAAAATCTACAGAGATAGGTCAAAGCGATTGATTGGACTTTGTCAAAATACTTACATGGATAAGATCTTAAAGAGATACAAAATAGATAATTCCAAACGTGGTCATATCCCCATGCAAGAAAGACTTGACTTGAACAAATCACAAGGTGCTCAAACGCCTAAAGAGGTAAATCGCATGAAGAATGTACCTTATGCTTCGGCTGTAGGATCCATTATGTATGCAGTTAGATGCACTAGACCTAATGTTGCATTCACGCAAAATATAACAAGCCATTTTCAACAGAATCCAGGAGAACCACACTGGACTGCTGTGAATAGCATTCTTAAGTATTTAAGAAATACTAAATATGTGTTCTTGGTTTATGGTGGAAATCCTGAAGCTAAACTTCGAGTTGATTGCTAATGCGATGCTGGATTTGAGACTGATAGAGATGACATTAAGTCTCAGACATGATACATCTTCATTTTGAATGAAGGCGCAATAGACTGGAAAAGCTCCAAGCAAAGTACTACTGTAATGTCAGCTACAGAAGCTGAATGCATAGCTGCTTCAGAAGCTGCTATGGAAGCTGTTTGGATTAGAAAGTTTATTTCAGGGCTTGGTATAGTAACAATAATAAACGAACCGATTAAGATGTTTTGCGATAATTCAAACGCACTTTTTATCGCCAACGAACCGGGGGTTTAGAATGGCGCCAACACTACCATAGAAGATGCCATTGTGTTCGCGAATGTATTGAATTGGGCAAAATTAATCTTCTTAAAGTTCACACAGATAACAATCTAGCAGATCCTTTTACGAAGGCTTTATCAAAAGGAAAACTTACTCAACATGCTAGGAGTATGGGACTTCATTTAGCTTGTAGTTTCATGTAGATCTGTGTTTAGTATTTGGATAAGGGATGTTAAGATAATTTTATTAATGATAAAGATACGTGGTATGGAGTTATATCTAATATAAATTGTGTCTTATATTTGCATGTTTAATCTGTGAATAATTTATTATATTAAATTAGTCCATTATCGATCAACAATATAGGAATATTGTTGAATTAAGACAAATCTGAGTGATTGGTGATATTTTTGGATATTAAATGATGTGTCTGCCAAACTCACATGATAATCATAAGACGAATATTGGATTTCCCCAACTAACAAGATTATCACTTTATGGATCACCATTATTAAGTGAATCTTGTAAGTGATTTCGTTTACTAAATCCTTATACTTGAGATGCAAGTAGGTTTTGCATATGTGGATAATCCTTCTTGATATAGTTTAAGTTATTCTGAATAAGGTAGCTAATAAGGACTATTTTCAAAAGTGATTGTGAAGCATGTGACTTGACACTTGTAGTCAATAAAGAATTTGTTCCTTCAACAGTCGAAGAATAATGCCACTGGGCCCCTCATAGGATTAATCAGATGTATGTGTGGCCGCGCCCAAAAGCTCATGTAGAAGAGTCTTAATGACTTTTGGTAATCTTGTTTAATTATATGTACGAGAAACAGAATCGTTAAATAATGGAATGACTATTGATCCATATCTATTTTAACACTGTATCTGAAACAAAGGGATTGTAAATGCATAAATCATTTATCCGTGACTTTATGAAACCAGACTCGGGTATTCTTGGGAGGATTGGCGTATTGCTAGACGCTTACCAATGTTATTATATTATTTGATACATGTCCAAGTGGGAGTTGTAGGAATATGTACACGTATAATAATATATGTCCGGGAATGTTATTCGAGCCTACGGGGACGCACGCGTTAATACGTAAAACAATTAGAGTAAATATATTAAATGTAATATATTTAGTGATAAAGCTTAAACGAGCATTAAATATTATTAGATAATTAACGAGAGTTATATTAGTCGTTAATAGTTAAAAGGATGACTAATATGAAAAAACGGAGAAAGGAAAGTTGCGGGTCGCCCCCTTTTTTTCCTTTATCGATCGAAACCCAATCCTAAAAGGATTGGGATTGCCTAACTTGCAAGCCAAGTTATCTTGGCTATATAAGGAGGGTTTAGGGTGTTTAGTTCTCTCATAACTTGAAAAACTATAACCCTAAAACTCTCCTCTCCTTTCCCTCTTATACTCGATCGACCAAAACCCACAACAAGGGTTTTCGGTATTGGTTCTTGTTCGACAAAGAAAAATCACAAAGGTTTCAATAGTTGATTTTGTGAAGAACGTGGTGTTTTGATTAGCTTTATCACTACTACTACCAGCATACTTAATTGTTTGCTATGAACGTATTGTGTGTGTTGAAGTAGAGGGATCTTATTTTAGATCTTGGGTGGTTTTGCGTGGTAATATTTATTATCCACACGCGTATATTTAAGAACGGTGCTTCGTTAATTACTAAAAGGTACATGTCTCTTGATTCTTTGTTCGCTACATATTCTATACGCGTTTATATGTTCCGATGCGTAGTCATGATTATAAATGGTTAATTAGTTAACAGAAACTTATGCTTGGCGGGATTTCTTCATACATGCATCATTCTTCAATTATTCTTTATTTCTTCGTCTTTTCTTCACTCTTCCATCTTTGACTAACTAAGAAATACAAAATACAACTTTACACAAATATGAGCTAAAAAGCTTGTTAGTTTAACAAAACAGCATGCATAAAATACGGATAACGCTCAGGGATAGCAAAAAAACCCGAATCCAATAGGGAAACCCAAAACCCGAAGCTTTTGGGGATGGGCGAGGCATGCTTATCGGGTTACAGGGCGGGCTTCGAGGCATTAACGGGGATTTTATCCGGTTCGGGGCGTGGATAGGGCACAACATCCACAACACGCCCCGCCTCGAAACTATATATACATATTAAAATGTTATATTCATATATTTTTATGTTAGTATTTACGTAATAAAATAAATATTATCAATTTTTTTAGTATTGTATCTTTGCAAGATTGCAAGCTGTAATGAGAAAAAACTTATTTGTGTAATATTTTTAAAAGAAGTTTTGATTTTTTTAACGTGGTTATCATTATTTATGTATTTGTTAAAAACTTATAAATATTACTAATTAATATATTATTATTGGGTTCTTGATTCTTTATATTATTGCATGTAACCACATTTGTAAAAATAATAATAAACGGAGAACAACGTGTATTTGGTGGAGCATTGCGCTCTTAAAGA
>BQNB010058583.1:4148-37704 GCA_026074375.1 Tanacetum coccineum | reverse complement strand
GCATGTTTCTCACCCCAAAAGATATAAAACATTTATCCAAAATGAGTAAAAGTGGGGCTATGAACTCACATTAAGTAAAGATAGCGTAGAAGCAAAGTAGTGGTACGAAAAACGATGCAAAAGGCTTTATCCGCAACCTATGAATAAATAATACATATTCACTAAACGGAAAGATAATAATATAAATACTTGCAATCTTGTCCCTAGTGTGTGCTTGATCTTTATTTAAAATAGTGATATTTGAAAACAATTTCTTGTTTTAAAATGGTCAACTTTATCGGGTCAACGCGGCCACAATATAAGTATATAATTTACGACTTTGGACATTTAAGAAACTAGGTCGTCTATACTTTAAATTATTAGTTTAGGTATGTCCTTGGTTTGGTCTCTAAGTGCGTTAAATAGTTGGATGAAACATTGACGTTATCCTTTTGAATTAAACTTATAAATTACTAAGTTTCATCATGAGGTGTCGTAGAGTTTTGTAATTAATTTCTGTCTTCGTTATTTGACGATATTAAAAAGTAAAAGTACATTTGAAATCTCCGCTGGGAAATCTACAACTTTCATTAAATAAGTTTCGGCTAAAAACGTCGTTTAAGTAGTTAAAAATAATGCTAAACATGTGCGGGTCGCAACACTGCTTTCCAGACTTAGAATATATTTGGGTTATTTCAACTGCTAATGTTTGCGTGTCCAGACTTTAGAATCAGTTTGTGGATTCGTTACTTAACGTTAAAACAAAATAAAAGTACATTTGAAAACTAGGCTAGGTCTATTACAACTTACCTTTTATAAGTTTTGGGGGCGGAGGTCGTTAAGAGGGTCGAAAATGGGTACAAAGTAAGGGGTGTCGAACTCGCGGTCGGCAGTATTAACTGCGTGCCAACAGTATTAACTGCGTGGCAGCAGTACTAACTTTAGACCTTCGTTGTGAGTTCGTTTCTTAACCATTTTTGATGATTCAAATTCCTAAATGCATCTTACTATGATGACTATAAAATGCCCCCTATTCTTGTCCTAAATCTTGTGGTTAGATGGATGAAAAGGGGGTCGAAACTAAGGGTTTAAGGTCGACCCATTAGGGCTGTTATAAAAAGAAATTTGACAGACTTATACTTCAACTTTGTGACCTTCTAACTATTCATTTACTCGACGAAAACAACTTATCTCAGGGGCAAAAAGATCACGTCCAGTCCTATTATTGAAATAAATTTAGTCCTCCTTAAGGGCTTTGTGTTTAAGGGTTGAATAAGGTGGTCGAAACTATACGTATGGGCTAGCTACTATGACATAGCTTATGTATTTTCATTTCTATCTCAACAACGAGCCTTGGCTACAAATCCTGCGAGTATTCTACGCGAACTCACAAGGACTTGGAAAGGAAGAGTGCACGTAAGCTTGAACCAACGAAACCCTAGCTCCAAAACCACAAAACCCTAAATGCGTGGAGTCCTTTCGTGACTCCAAACCAACAGCCCCTTTGGTCCTTGCTTTCTCTTCTACGAACCAACAAGAAAACCCTAGGAATGTCGACTTGGCTTAGGGTTTGATGGGGATATTGAAAGAATGAAAATTGGGTGTGTGTGTGTCGAATATAGTGAGTAGGAGAAAGAGATATGTGAAAATCTTGAATCTATGAAACAATAACCCAACCAGTATTCTTCTTATAATAGAATGAAAGGGTATGAAGACTAGTCAATAAATTGCTCACAAGTGTTTGTAACAGCATATTGGGTAACCATCTTTGCTACAGTGATAGAAAGTGTGTTACTGTGGATTTCTTGGAGGCAAATTCAAAGGGGGTAGCAGCTACATAGTCACGAGTGAGTGTGGGATTTGGGGAAATGGTTGTGGGCTTTTACTCGTTGGATAAAAGGAGTCAAGGTACTTTGTGAATATCTAATAAAAAAATCAGGCGACATAGGCTACAATGTAGGAGTAGTGTGCATCAGTTGTTATTTCTATGACTTATCTCCTTTTATTTTATAGAAGTTACATATTGGTGGAGTTTGATTTTTTTTAAATAGTTTCACTTGGATTAAATGAGCGTGAGTGTATACCTTTCTTGTTGCGTAAACAATTCAAATAACGGATATGAAGGGTTCATGCAAGGTCTTAACGAGTGTAGAGAAAATATAAGAGGTTCTATAATTTGACGTAATACTAATTACGTCTATGCATGTCTTGGTTAAATTCATGAAACGTAGGGATTCGCGTAGGCATTGAGATATACACGCGCAACCTGCCCAATAACTTGATAGAAAAATTATATTATGAGATTATCGAAATCGGAATGTAACCTGAAAATGCGGGGTGTTATACAAGGCTCGAACCCTCGACCTCAACATCCGCAACCCTTTTAAACACCTCACACCACACACCTTTAACCATCGTACCCTGTGGTCTTTTTCGTTATAACCTCACAACATCTATTACTTATACACATTTTAACCCTTTTAGCTTTATAAGTTGTTTAAGTTTATTTCGTAGCTTATTCGTTAAGCTGTGACCACGAGCTTATTTTTCCTAGGTCCCTTTTAGTTCAAGCTATTTTCTATAATTTTTTCAGAATTTTTATAATTAGTTTAGTATTTTTAAACATTTATTTTTATTAAAAACTTTAAAAAATCATAAAAAATAGAAAAATAATCAAAAAAATATAATTCTTTTTTAGAAAATTTTCTTTTATCGTAAAGTTTCTAGGAAAATTAGTTTTGCTTCCGTAGGGTTAAAATTGCAAAATTTTGATTTTTAAAGAACGGGATTCATTCCCGTTCACGTCTTTTGTGTTTTTAAGCTCATTTCAACTCTGTTTTTGTTCTAGTTTTCTTTAAACTTACTTTTAAGTCAATTAGAGTCTATTAAAAGAGAAAATTTTAATTTAGGTTTAATTTTGGAAATTTAGGGTTTTTAACTGCCGTTAGGGTTCCCGTTTTGCGTTTTTAGTTAAAGTTTAAATTCTCGTTATTAAAGTTAGGTTTAATTGTCCTTTAATTTGTTCAATTTTAGGATTTTAGGAAACAAATCATCTTTGAGCCAATTCAAATCATTGTCCAAACAACAAATGTGGTCTCAATTTCATAAATCGTTGGAGAATTACGACCCGGGAATCATACTTCCCGGTTAATATACGTATTATTATATATAATTATGAAGATTTTACTTACTACCTTTGTCCTCAAGAGTAGTTTGGTAATTTTCTTTCATTTTATATTTTATAAATACGTGTATAGATTTTACTACGAATCAATTTTTGGCGCCGTTGCCGGGGATTTATGATTAAGATTCCTTCGTTTGAAGTTTGTCGATCGTGATTTGGAGAACCTTTCGTTTTCAAAAGTTACGCTTTTAAGAATATATATATATATATATATATATTTATAAAATATAAAAAGTAAAAAATAATTTTCTTTTCTTTTTAGTATAAGTAAAAGTTTAAACACAAAAAGACAAAAATATTTGTTTTTCCGGATGAAGCAGTTTGCCAAAACTGATGGATGAGTGAAACATATATGGTTGGATTTTCAGTGAGAGCATACTTAATGTGAGTAGAATTGAGAAAATCCACTATCTGATGAAATCTGCACTTCCTTGGTCTTCTTTTGAAGGTGACTATATATGTTTTGTCACAAAAGTCCAAATTCCCCATTCGATTGAGAAAAGTTTGAGTAGGGTTTTAGGTTATGATCGTGGATGAGAGTATGTGTGTTTGATAAAGGTAATTAAGATAATAGAGAGTACTTAAGGTTTGTGATTAGACCGACTGAATAAAATTGAGTATTTATCTTGAAGAAATCTTGATATATAAAGAAATTAAAGATTAATCCAAATCAAGGAAACCTATAAGCAAAGTTGTTGGCGGAAAAATTTTTTTTTTCTCAAACAATAAAACGGGGGGGGGGGTTTCTATTTTAATTAATGAAATTCTGTTATGCCTCAAACAGTACTAACGGTCAACCAACAGTACTAAGTTTAGCCTAACAGTACTAACTTTAAGCCTAGCCGTATTAACTTTACCCAACAGTATTAAGATATGCCTGGCAGTACTAACTTAATACTGGCAGTATTAAGTTTATGCCTGGCAGTATCAACTCCAATTCTATTCCAACAAGCATTTCCATCATAAATTTAGATTCTCACAAGCTCTCTTTCTGTTTTTTAGCTCACTATATCTCTCATTTCTTTTGCTCACTTAATCACTATGTCTGTTTTTACTTTCTCTCAATTCTTTTAAGCACACCAATTCAGACAGTTTTGTACAATGTTCCATCAATTCCATTAGTTTCATGATGTCATATCCACTTCCAAGTGTGTGAACTCTTGAGAGAGGTAGGTCATTGGACTATTTATACGTAGTCTCAAACCTAGTTTGAGCATCTACACCCCCAATATGGTCTCTTGGCACCTGTGACCACTACCTGAACCACTTCCCTAAGGACTTGGCTCATTAAGTGTTGCCATGGATTGGGTCCTATTGATGTTACCACTGTCCTGCTCTGCTTCTAAGCTAGAAGTAGTAGTGGCAGCCCTTTTCCATTCTGTCACCCAACTCCTTATGGACAACCTCATCACCAACATTTTCAGGGGGACTACCAGACTGAGGTATCTTAGTATCCTGACCTCTTTTGGCTTGCCTAGGTGTTTAACTCTTCACATACTTTTGTTTGATGTTAAATGTCCTTCATCTATTCTTGACTACATATTGACATAATTATCCTCCCCTCAATCAATACTTAAGAGGTGAAGCATTCAATACCATGTACTCAATATGCTTAGCCTGCAAATGTTAGTCCAAAACCAAGAATACACAATCCAAGGTATTTTCTTGTTTAACAATATTAATTATGACTAACAGTTTGCGAGTTAGATATGTCCAAGATACTTTAGATGGTGTGATTCAACTAATATCATGCTCATGTCTGTATAATACACTTTGTGAAAAACCAATGTGTGTCATAATATCGCTATAGACATAATGTGTACAAATTCACGTGCCAGACACAGTGAGTCGACAGTTCTCACAATGTAGGTCGCATCAGACACATTACCTCACTATCTCCATCCATCGCTATCTTCAGTTACCATAAATATGCGTGTCCCATCCTCCACTAATACTATCTCCTAATCCTCCATACTTCTAAACCTCATTAGTCTCACACAAACACATCTTCAGAGATTTAGTAATCCAATACTAGCAATCAGAAAGTTAACACTGGTACAAAAACTGGATTTCGTCACACATGCTGTTTTTTGAATGGCCACACAGTCAGGTATTTATGTGACTAAATGTACCAAGGATTATTAAAACAGCCAAACTTAATCATTTGTGTATACCATTTCGGAATTTCATTGTCACTATTTGATATTTTGTGATAGAGGTATTGGTAATTTTTTGTTGATTATTTAGTCACTTATAACTTAGGACGTGTGACTGATACAAATAAGTTTGAAACATTAGTCACACTATATATATACATATGTGACAAATGTATGTCACACAATTGAACAGTGTGACAAAATCCATATATGGTCACATGAAGTAATTATGTATGTGGCTAAATCATATAGTCAAGTTTGTCACACATTATTTAAAAGTGACTGCTATTTTTTCCTGAATATTTAGCCATATATAAATTTGAAATGTGTGTCAAGTTTGAAGCATTAGTCACGATATACATTTAAAAGAGATGCGCGCTAGGTATCACACGGCTCTCTATGTGTATACTATCACTGCTTGACCAACGGCGTAGATTACACTAAGTAAAGTGTAGATGTTGGTGTGTATGGTTCACTATCGTACATATATCTTGTGTTAGTACTGACAGAGTGTATTAAGTGTTTCTAAATATGAATCGACGCAATGTGAGTATGCTAAGAATTTTCGAGTTGGCAGCTCTACTTCGTGCTGTTATGTGTTGGTGTGTCCCTTATGAGGGCGCCCTCGGTCGCTACCATATTGTCCTCTGGCAAGGGAAGATGTATGATCATAAAAACCCGCTTCTTTACAAAAGAATTGAACACCGCTTCTTACCTTTCATTTAACCTTCTCACACAACATCTACTTTTCTAAACATCCCCGTAACCCTTAACTGGCTTCTTCTTCACAGCCGTGCCTCTCACTATCGTAATTTTAAATAACCAACACCATTTCTTCTGTTAATTTTTCATCTATTCCAGGGATATTCCCAATTCACATTTTTTCTGTTTTAAATTTATTTTATTTATTTCTATCATTTTGCTCTTTGTGACTGTTTTGAGATAGATTTTAACATAATTGGTAGACTGGAATAGCTTTAAGTGGTCTTCCGGATCCCCGCTTCCGTCATATGTCTTGACATGGCTAGGCATCCTTGTCCTTGTGAAATCGAAATGCCAGATCCGAGGTGTGAAAGGGTTTCTTTCCTCACACGTCCAAGGCTGAGAGAGATCATCTTCGTAAGTGTTTGACCTGTGCCTCTTTGATTTGGATTTCCAGTGACCTCCCTCACTGTCTTCACTCTCCGAATATCTGCTGGTTCTTCGGGGTGATGTGTCTCTGTGATGATGCTTCCTTGGTTGCACCTCGGTTCCCTTCGCGTGAGGACTCTGGTGGCGGCTGTCAGAACGTGCATATGCGCTTTGTTCTCTTCCCCCTAACCTATTGAATACACCACCCTCCTTTCGCGGCCTGGGCCCAGGTGAAAGAGGTCTATTTCGTCTGAGTCTTCTAAAGACACTGGCAATTGGTGACAGGCTTCGGGAGTGCTTACTTCCATGCCTCCTTCTCAGCTCTGCTCGGGCGGTTGGCGTCTTGGATTCGGAGTAATGCGACTCTTCATGATTTCTTGGATTTCTTCCGGATTCGTCACCGTAGAGTAGGCGTGCCTTTACCGTGTTGAGCTTATCTTGCTGCTCTTTTTCTTTTTGCATTTTTTCAACGATGAGCGGCAACAGTTGGTGGTAGTTTTTGTCGCATAGTTCTCTTAGGACCTCGTCATACGTAGGCTTCTCGAGACCTTGTGGGCCACTTCTTCCCCTGGTGTTTCGTACGTCTGACGTGGGATTGATTGGGGTGTGCTGTTTGGGAGTGCTCATGATGAGTATTTTAGAAAACGTGGTTGTGTTAGTGTCCCACGGATGGCGTCACTTGTTAGTACAAAATAAGTGTCGGGCTTAGAATAGGGCTCAAATCCTTCGTTGAGCCGGGCCTTCGAATGATTTGAGTATCAGATCTTGTACTAGAGCAAGAGAGGTGAGATGATTTCCTGCACAATCAAATAAAAATCGTTAGCCTTACCGTGGGGACGGACCCCACGATTAGACTCCGGTGTGAGAGTAAGTAAACATGTAAAGAAAGAAAGTGTGTGTATGTAGAGTGAGAAAATCGTACTGTTCATTGTGTCAGAGGGTCCCTTTTATAAGCGAGTGAAATATTAGGGTTTCCTAATATTTCGTTTGTTTCGTTAGTGGTCGGAGTGGGTCCCTTGTCGGGCAAGGTTCCGCAGTAATCGTGTGTACGGATGCGTGTTTTTTCCGCGGACGGAAGTAGCCTATAGTTAGGTCCGCGTCCGTTTTGTTGTGTCCGAGGCCGTTACCAGTGCAGAATTGGGTTTAGTTTCGGCCCAAGACTGCTAAGTTGGACCCAGAAGCCCAAGTGACAGTGTTGCCCAAACCCGGAGGCTTGGTATACCTACTATACGTCATCACACATAGTTTTAAGAAATTATACAAACTAAACTTTCAATCAATCAGATATCATCTCTAACTGCTAAAGTTCATTTTAACAGGATGAAATACCAAATGACACTTGTTTTGATACATTCAAATTAGTAACGTGATATGTGAGGGGAAAGATCAACAAAAGTTGAAATATCAAAAATGGTATGAATACATCTTTCATTGTCAAAGAACCTAAAAATGAGTAAATAAAAAGTCACAAGAAAATACTCTATGAAACAAATTTATAAAATATTGCAAAAATTAATAAAAATAAAACGGTAATAATTATTTTTTTCTTAAACGGTGTGATTTTTGTCAATAGACATCTAATTCTGAACGAAGAAAGTATTTAAATGCCGACAGCCTCGTTACTTTTAATAATAATGCTACTTAAATTGTTAAGTTGAAAATAAATAAATAATATATCCTAACTTAAAGCGCACTAACCTAATCCATTTCTACACACTAATTACATGGTGACACGCCCAACTTGTGATCTTAATGAGAAAGGGTTAGAGACTCCTGGCTCAAGCTCGGTGACAATATACATTCGCCTTTTTTTTAAAGGCAATATATATAACCACCAAAAAGAGAACAATACAAATAAAGACATCCATCATCACAACAAGATGATTAAAATAGCAGACCCTGAAAAGAAAACAATATACAAAAAAAGCAAACAAACCAAAGCACAAAACATTAACATGACCACAAGACAAAAAGCCAAAAGCCATAGGAAAAAGGTGTGCCAATTGGCTATTTTGCACCAGGGCAACAACAAAGCCAAACAGCCCTTAAGGGCACTTTGGGGCTAAATTTTAAGCTAGCTAATGAAAATTAAAAGCAAAATAAGTTAAAATAGATATAGCATACATATGAATGAGCTTATTCTTGCATTTTCAGAACCTATAATACTGTATTATAGTTATCTAACTTTAGCTTAAAAAAGTGACTTCTAAAAACTGCTTAACTCTTTGACAGGGATGTTACATAAGAACACAAAACACAAATGCACACCTTAATATTACCACACTCTACTGCATTCAAACATTAAAACAACACTAAAACAATATGCACAAACAATTTTTAAAAGCTTAATCAATTAAGCTCTTGAATTCTATTTTATTATGACAGAATTTCAACATCTATTAGAAATAGTCTTAAAACAAACTTATAAACTATAAACTCTTAAAAATATTTATACTTACTTAAAAATGGGTGTCAAGTTGACTGAAAAACCCATAGACAAAATTTACTCATTCGACCCATTTTACCAACTTCCCCACCCAAACACCTTTTATAATTTGAATTAGCAATTTTAAGGCTAGCCAGACTTGGTCAAGCTTAGGAATTGGTAAAGCAAGTTATGGAAATGATATTAACAGACTAATAAGCAAAAACCAAACAAGAATAAGCACTTGTAATTAAGAAAAGCTAATGAGCAGGATTATCTAGAAAATAAGTAGTTTTATCATAAACATAAATTTAACTAATATTTATGATATAATAACCTAACTTATGACATATTAAGCTAACATCAGGCAAGTTAAGCAAAAATAAGCATTAAACAGTTAAATTAAGCAATGCTACAGTAACTTAAAAAAAATGCATAAAAAAATGAAAGAAAACTTACAAAGGTCCAACTGTCAAGGGAACCTAGAACTCAACCTCCAACCCCTAAGGTCCATATATCTCTGAATCAATATCAACCCTTGGCCCATCCATAATTGACCATGCTCCAATAATTTTGTGCTTATTTGACTTTACAAGTCAAACTTTGACTTTTACTTAAAAACCAAGTAAGCTATGAATTAGCTTATGGAATTCAAGACTAAAACTTTGTATATTGATTAAACAAGATAATGAAGCTTTTGTGAGAACTTGAACAAATAACAATTTTTAAAACTCGAATTAAAGGGAAAATTCAAACTTTCTCATTAACTAAAATAAGAGTACATAGCTAAAAATTGAAGTTACAATAGTCTGAAAAGCTTATAAAACTGAATAAAACTAAGAAAAGCTGGTAAAAAAAATGAGTCATCCCCTATTGGCTACATGGGTTGGGTATTTATACCCGAAACCCCATATCAACAATTTTTTAAGCTTGTGTTTCTTTGCTGAGACATAAGGCTCCCTTTGTGTTTCTTTAGTGAGTGTAAAGCTTCAAAATCAATCCTTGGCCATAGATTTGTCATGTGCTTCCTTGGATCACCATCTCAGCCATCGATGTTGTCTCGAAGGTGGTGAGATTGCCAAGTTGGCAACTCTCATTGGGCTGGGGTTTAGTGGAGAGGGGAAGGATGCTTTGTCCATGGGTTTTGTTGAGTGAAGCAGGGTAAAAAGGTGGGAAGAAACCCGTGACTTGTGGTGGGTTTAAAATGGGCGGGAAATTTGGTTTGAGTGTAACAGGGTAACGTTTTGGGTGGTTGCCAAACTTTGGTCCTCAATGTTATAGGTTGTTTGCAATCTCGTCCTTAATGATGATATGAGTTTGGGGTTTGGCAAAATTGCCCTCAACTCATATATAAGTATTGCAAAAACAGTCCTTGAATAATACAAGTTTAGGGGGTTGGCAGGAATGCCCCATAAAGTTGTATTTCACTTAAATTGCAATTTCAGCCCTTGTCATTTATTCTTGTAATACAACTTTGGGATTTGGCAATTTAAGTCCCTCAAGTTATATTCTTTTCTGATTCAGCTTCTCGGAGTTGACTTGACTTTGACTTTGACTGTTTGACTTTTCTGTTGACTTCTGTACTTGGTTGACTTTTTTGGCTTAGATTTGGCTTTTGTCTTTCACACTTTTCCATTCCGTGCCTCAGTTTTTGTCGGTTTTTGGCTTTGTTTTTTGTCTTTTATGTGATATCCGTTTCCTGCACAACACAAATGCAAAACAAACATATATTTGGCAGTTTTTGTCTGTTTTTGGTCATTTAAGTCCGTTTTTAATGGAAAAAGGTATGTGTAATTAAGCACATACCAAAATCCCCCATACTAAGGTATTGCCGTATCCTCACGCAATGTTATGAAGTAAACATTTACGAAAACTAAGAATCTCGATCCCCCTCGACTAATAACCTCGAAAAGTAGCTAAGTGTTCGTTAAGGGGAAACAAAGAATCAATAGCTTCGACGAGTCCCGTTTTCACCATTTTTTATATGTACATCAACTATTCCTAATATTTTTTGGATTTTCCATTTTCTTTTCTTAACTAACATGTTTGACTTCCTTTATTTTATCAACACTGGGATCATAGAATGAGGAGCGCCCATAGAATAATCTACGGATGTCCTGACGGATAAATTCATCGTCCCCGATTTTTCACTAGTCCCAAACTAAGCGTAAAAACGAAATCACCGCTGAGTACAAGTAAAGATGCTAACACTACTTATAACTATAACTTGTCAACTTTTCGCTCCCAACAATTATTCAATTAGAGTGATTGTGCTTAATTTTAAGTTAAATTTAGGTTGACAATTTAGAAAGTAGTATAGTTTATGTGCGTAACGATATTTCTGAAGAAATCTGGGGAAAAGACTAGATCACCCACCAACCAGCATATTCTCGATAGATCCCAGCCGAGTTCGACTTAGGTTATCAGGTTGAGACCCCACAGGAGAATGTTCGCAATGTAATAGCGGGATACTCCACCCTTTTAGGCCGAATTTCTTAGATTTACCGCTAAATAAACAATACTACTCAAAGCACGCAAACATCAAAAATTTAATGATCTCATTGGTGAGATTATTCCATGTAGCGACCTTTCTTCTCGGAACGTCCCAGCCTCATCAGCTAAGTGCCCAGGTTTTTGACACCCCAGCGGAGAATACTTAATCGAAATAATCTACCGACGGCAACCAACAACTTTTGAAGTCTTAAAGCAAGTTATTCTTAGTTCAAAATTATACTTGAGTTTAGAAAAAGAAATCTTAACCATTAAATTTTCATTTATTGCTATATACATACTATAATACCGCCATCATTTACATGACTACAACATCGGCCACGCCTCCGACAAGATGTAGTGACTTAGTCTGACGACGAAACTAACGGAGAATTCTTATTGATATACATAAGAATTGCACAACTTTGGCATTTTTTATCTTACATGGGCTTTGTTTTGAAGACTGCAAATCGGTGTAGCCGGCCGATGCCAGTAACACCTTTATCAGCCCAGTTTATATTTCTCCTCATTCTTTTTTAATTTTTTTTGCAAAAACATTTTTTCCGTAACCTAGAGAAAATTTCTGTTTATAGAAATGAAGTTATAAGTTGAACTAAGTGAATATTTTCGTTTCCGAAAGAGCTTCTTTTTAGAAAATGTCAGTTTAAAGTTAAAGCAAAATCAAGCACATTTATTAGTCAGGTTAAGAGCTTCTGGAGAAAAAAGCGACAAAGTTTACACTCATCAGCTTTTAAGGATATCCTACTAATTCCTTGTTAGGCATCCTACTTGTAAATAGAACTGTCATTTTTGTTCTTCACGTATTTTAAAGTCCGCCCAATGCTTAGTCTAAAAATTAAGGAACAAGCTAAGAGCTCAACACGCTCGACCGAGTCAAAATTTATTCTCATTCTACCCATTAGGAAAGTCAAAACTGTGACAAAACACTTATTTTATTTTTGAAAAAATTTTAATTTTTTTCATTTTTTTGGTATTTTTGCAAAAATTTGGTGGTAAAAACGGGCTGACCATGACAACACTGGCTGGCAATAAGGCAAATCAATCGAGACTTCCCCCCCCATACTAGAACTAAACATCGTCCTCAATGTTTTAAAAGGGGGTACCTACGTAAATCTAAGGCCGTTTATTAAGTGTGTCAAAAGATAAAACGTTAGTCGATTAGATTTGGATATTGGATTCCTAAATGAAGATGAGGATGTGAAGCTCTTGTGATCGGAGGAAAAAAACCGCAAGCACGAGAGGCTTCAAAATTTGGGACATCCAGGACAAATAAACCACAAAAAACACAAGCATACGAGAAATGGAAGAGGCACACCTCCTCACGTTACACAGTTAGAAGAAAATAGAAAGAAGATAGAAGGATAAGCATGGGTTGCCTCCCACGAAGCGCTTGTTTAAGGTCACTATGCTTAACCCATCCCCAAATTCATTGGTCCATGGGGAAAGTCTAGAGATCCGGGACTACCAATTGTGGTACGTCCCCTCCAAAGTAGTGCTTCAAACGATGACCATTCACTTTGAAATTTGGCCTGGAGTTTTGGGATAACTCGATAGTGCCATATGGAAAAACTTAGGTTACAGTGAATGGTCCACACCAGCGGGTCTTAAGCTTGCCCAACAAAATCTTCAATCTAGAGTTAAAGAGGAGGACTCGATCACCGACGTTGAAAATGCGGTTTTTGATCTTGGAGTCATGGATTCTCTTTGTTTTATCTTTATAGATCAAAGAGTTTTCATAGGCATGATCACGAAGTTCATTTAGCTCATTGAGTTGAACCTTCCGGTGATCGCCCGCGGTCACTAGGTCAAAGTTTGCATGCTTTAAAGCCCAATAGGCTTTGTGCTCGAGCTCAATCGGTAGATGACATGCCTTTCCGTACACTAGCTTGTATGGAGTACACCCGATGGGTGTTTTGTAAGCTGTGCGGAAGGCCCAAAGTGCGTCATCTAGTAATCTGTCAAGGAGGACGGTTTTCGCCTATGGTCCTTTCAAGAATTCTTTTCAAGCCACGATTGGATACCTCAACTTGCCCACTTGTTTGTGGGTGATATGCGGTGGAGAGACGATGAGTGACTCCGTATTTAAGCATGACCTTTGCAAACTGGTCATTGCAAAAATGGGTTCCGCGATCACTTATGATTGCACGAGGGGCACCGAATCTGGCGAAGAGAGATTTGAGTTTTTGCAAAACAACATCGGGAGTCAGTATGGGGAGCGCTTTTGCTTCAACCCATTTCGACAAGTAATCGACGGTTGAGTATATATTTGTTCCCTCTTGAAGACGGGAACGGCCCCATGAAGTCAATGCCCCAAACGTCAAAGATTTCACAAACTTGGATGGAATTTTGAGGCATCTCATCACGTTGTGAAATTTTTCCTTGACGCTGGCACGAGTCGCAGTTTTTAACCAACTCGTGGGCATCTTTGTAAATCGTGGGCCAGAAAGAACCGCGGCATCAAAAGACTTTTTAGGCAGTGAAGATTTGCTCCATGAAGTCCCCCCGTGGGGCATTGTGGCACGCTTCGTGGATGTCAAAGCTTCCTTGCGTGCCACACACCCACCGGAGAATCACTTGTCCGCACATATCTTTAAAAACAAGAAGGGGTCGTCCCAAAAAGTTAGTGCTTGACATCTTTGAAAAAAACTTTCTTTTCTGCTGAGAACGACTATCCCATTTGTCTAAATTTCACTCGCATGGTGTGTTTGCAAAATCGGCAAACCCACGGGGCATTATTATCTCTCGGAAAAGTAACCATCCCAAGTGTCTTGAGAGAACTGTTTCTGTAATTTCTTTTTCTCAGAGCTCACTTTGATGGGGATTTTCATGTCTAGAAAGGTGGTCCGGCGGCAGATTTTCTGCTCCTTTTTTATCACGGATAACAACATCAAATTCATGGGCAGCAAATCCACCGGAGCAATCTTAGTTGCATCCTGCTTCAGCGAGCAGATACTTGAGAGCCAAATGGTTCCGTATACCACTATGCTTTTGGACAAGACAGATATGGCCGGGACATTTCTCGAAGAATACACTACGGGCAGAAGTAATTTTTTCCGTTGTTGTGTATATGCTTGAGCTCGGTCTTGGTTTTGGCTTGCATAGTTATATCAGTGGTAGTGCTTGGTCTTACGTTGCCCTAGGACTGCCAATTAACAAAATCACTTGCCATCCCCTTGATTTCAAAGGGCAAGTCCCAATCGGGGGCAACTAGAATCGGAGCCTGGGTCAACTTCAACTTAAGGGTCTCAAATGCTTCGATGCATTCCTTCGAGAAGATAAACGGAGTTTCTTTTTCAAGGAGGTGGGTCACAGGCCGGGCGATTTTGGAAAAATCCTGAATAAATCATCGGTAGAACCCGGTATGACCGAAAAAACTCTAAATACCCTTCACGGTAGTGGGATAAGGCAATTTTGCAATGACATCAACTTTCGCCCTATCAACCTCAATCTCGGACTTAGAAATCTTATGGCCAAGGACTATGCCTTCCTTAACCATAAAGTGGCACTTTTCCCAATTTAGCACAAGATTGGTGTCTTCACACCTTTGGAGCATTTTGTCTAAATGGGAAAGGCAAGACGAGAAAGAATCACCAAAAATAGAGAAATCATCCATGAAGACTTCCATGGTTTTCTCAATCATATCGTGAAAGATTGCAACCGTACACCTTTGGAACGTGCCCGGTGCATTGCATAAACCAAAAGTCATGCGACGATACCCGTAAGGGCAGGTGAAGGTAGTCTATTCTTGATCAAGTGGGTCAATCGGGATTTGAAAGTAGTCAGAGAATCCGTCCAAAAAGCAATAGTACTCATTTCCGGCTAATCTTTCAAGCATCTGATCCATAAATGCTAGGGAAATGGGATGTACGGGTTGCATCATTGAGTTTTCAGTAGTCGCTGTAACTCGCCATCCCATAACCCAACATAGTAGGTATTAACTATTTTCTCATTTTTACCACGGTTATGCCTCCCTTCTTAGGGACACAATGAACCGGGCTTACCCAGGGACTGTCAAAGATAGGGTAAATTAACCCATCATCAAGAAGTTTGATAACTTCTTGCTTAATAACCTCATGGATTTTGGGGTTAACCCTTCTCTGATGTTGAACTATGGGTTTGTCATTTTCCTTCATCAAAATCTTATGGGTGCAAAACTGTGGATCTATCCCCTTAATATTAGAAATCTTCCAAGCTATGGCATGTTTATGTGACTTAAGAACCTTGATCAGGACGGTTTTATCCTCATCTTTCAAGTTTTATGATTATGACGGCGTAAATTTGTCATCACCTCTAGAAAGCATACTCAAGATGGGATGGTAAGTCTTTGAGTTCTAGGTCGGGAGGATCTTCACATGAAGATTTAATCTTTTCAGGCACATTAATTTCACAAACTGGTGACGGAGAGAGATTTGGGTCACTATTGATCACACTTAACAATTCCTCAAGGTAAACAGTATCTCCCTCAGAATCATAGATGCCGTCAACACCCGGTGGTATTGATCATTTCATAGTTTCAAGAAATTGCATGATTCTACTTCACCATTAGAAAATCACTTCTTCCGGGAAGGGATGTGGAAAGATGGAGAGCAGAGTATCGACGTACATGACCTAGGTTCTGAAGGGGAAGATGCGATTGCACACTTTCAAAATTTCAAGTACTTCTGAACATAATCTTCAAAGCAATGTCAATAACATTCGACTCGATTAACCGATTCAATGATATTGTAGGAGAAAGTCTTGTATCGCCACCTTTGAAGTCACCTGGATTGTCTTTAGGTCTAAGGGTCATTTGTTCATCAGTGAACATCTATCAAGGCACGTTGCCATTATCAAGGAAAGGTCTTCTATGATTAGGGATAACATGAGGTTCGGCAACGTAATAAACGACCACAAATTAGCAGGAAAGTGAAAACGTTCCAACTTTCACGAAAACATCCTCGCGATGCGGTTGGAGTAGAAATCGTTCGGCGGCATAGTCCAAGTATCATTAGGGTTTGGGTCAAAGCTTGGAGGATTGTTCTTTTCCAAATGGAAAGAGGCATTCGGTTGATGCTTGCACTGAGATCGGCCAAGGCGAAGCATTCATTAATATCCTAGAAAGTCACACAGGGTTATAGAAATCTACCGGGGTTCTAGTTTTTCAGGAAACTTTTTTCAGGATAGCCGCCGAGCAATTTCTCATTCACCGGTGTCGTTGTCACCTTAACTATACTTATCTTTCGTCATTGGGGAGCTTTTAAACATTAGGTGCAAATTTAGGCATGTGTAGGAGGCGTCGCGAAAACTTAGCTCGAAATGGAGGATTTTTTGAAAAATCTCCATAAATTTTGAAGCTAGAAGATCGTCTTTTTCAACGGAGCTTCTCTTTGTTGGCCCTTGAAGGGTAGGCAAATTGGTCTTAGTCTTTCGAAGCAAACAAGGTCACCAATTTGGTTATCAGTTTGGACCACTAGAGGTTAGATGTTTTCGGTTCTTGGTTGTACCGTATCCTTTGTCACCTCGGGTTCATTTTCCATCTCTTTAGGAAGAGAAGAAATTTGAGGTCTATTATAGGAAACACCACTTCGGGTGGTGATTGCTTTCACATCACCTTTCGGGTTAGCAATGGTGTTGCTAAGAAGAGAACCCGAGCCCGAAGTAGAAGCGGTATTACTATTCACCAATTTGGTGAGCAGGTCTGTTATATTGGTCATTTGGCTTTGCATGTTTTGCATCATCGCATCGTTAGCTTTGACGTAGCTTTAAAAATCAGCCTTTGACACACCATGTGCCTGAGGAGCTGGAGCCTGGTAAGACGGAGCTTGGTAAGCTAGTGGTTGATTAACCGAGGGTCAAAAAATTGGGCTCTGGTTGTAGTTATCCCCTCGATTCTGGTTGTAACGGTTCTGATTATTCCCCTAATTTTGTTGAATGGGAGGAAAACCTGGAGGTCAAACTTGATTTACAACCATCGGAGATCGGTAACCGGTATTCCCTTGGTTGTAGTTAACTGCTTCGTGATTAATGAACTTTGGACTTGCTCTCGATGATTTTTAGGCATTCTCGAGGCATTTTATCCAGAAAGTTACCACCCGCGGCGGAGTTCAATGAATCTTGATCATTCGAGTTCAAGGCATTATAGAATGTATCGAGTTGATGTGTAAAACCTAAAAATCTCAACAAGTGTAAAATTACCAAAATACCCCTAATGCAAGAAAATTTCATAAAAGCTTAAATAAAATTCATTTAAATGTTAGAAATTATAAAAATGCAACATGTGACAATTATGAAAATTATGTAAGATTAAAATACATTATGTTATACAAGAAAAATAATTAATAATTATATATATATAATTATGCCGAAATAATATGTATTTATTTAATTATACTTTACAAATTAAATATAAAATAAATATGGATAATGACAAAATAATTATGCAAGTTTTATAATCTGATTTAACCTCTTTTTGAAAGCCCATAACTCGGCCAAAATCTCTATGTATATCTTTTATACATTTCATTTTGTTAAATCCTAAAAACAAAAATCCCGAAAACCCTAAAAACTAAAAGTGGCGGCATAAGAATTTTCCAAGGGCAAGCACGAATTTTCTAAGGTGTTTTGGAGATCAAGGATCGTGGGAAAAATATTGGAAAGATTGTAGAGTGCTTGGTTCAATCGGGGTAATTATTTTGGTTCGAATAACACAACCGAATAGCATAAATTCATAAAATCACCAAGGATCACCAAAGGTATTTTTGTATCTCAATTTTCATCATATTAATTCGTTCTATGCTTAAGAAAAATTATCATGCATGTTATTTTGGTCGAAATAATTAAAACATGTTCGAAACCCTAATTTTTAGCTAATTATGAAATCGGCATAAATAATAATTGTACATTTGATTTTATATTTTTATAAGGTTGTATATATCATATGTAACTCAGATAAATTGTTGGAAAAATTTAGGGGAGATTCAAAATAATTATTTGGGATTTTTCTTTGTTTGCCGATTTTCGAATAAAAGGAAAAAGGGAAAGAAAAGTGTTAAAATAAATTAGGGTTAGGGTTTTGCTATTTTTTCCAGGTGCAATTAATGCTAATGATTGGGTAATAATTATGTTTGTGATTGGGAAAAATCAAATTAGGGTTTGGTTGATTTATTTAGTTAGCCGATTTGATTTTTAGAATATAAGGGGGTGATTTGTAATTTATGAAACTATGAGGTCTGTTTTAAACATGTTATTATACTTATTATATTCTGTATAAAATAAGTTGGGGGGTATAAAATGTCATATTGATATTATTTTGGATTAAAATGGTTAATTACATATAATAAGTAATTAGAAATTAATTAATTAAAATAGAGGGACTGAAATTGTAAATTCTGAAAAGTGGAAGGTTTGGTTAGTATTTAATGTATAAAGTATGAATTTGTCATATTTGAATCTATAAGGACTTGTTTTGTAATTATGGATAATTAAAGATATTGTTTAAATAATTAATAAACAAAAAGGGCTAAATATGTAAATTGTGTAAATTAAGGGTTTGACTTGTAAATATAGAAAATGGAAGGTATAATCTGAATAAAATGTGAAACTTTGATATTTACACTTTTAACCTTGGAAAGTTACTAAAAATAGAAAGTATAACTTAAATGAATGGTTAGTAATTCGAATTCAATCATTCTTTATCGTTCTGGGGATCAAGAGGAAAGTGATTTTGATATTCATGTGGTGTTTTCTTTGGTTATTGCTTTGCTTCGGAATAAGGTACAGATATTCTGACCTTATCGTTAAGGTTTCTCATGACATAGTCCTCTCTATCTTCTTTGGAATTACTTTATGTGATTTGCTACATTGCTCTGAGCCTTTTATCTGGTTCCATTATATGAACTGTTCTTAGTTCTATTTGAACCCTGCTATGCTACCTTTGATATTGAACCCTTGGCATTGACCTTTGCTATGATCCCTTTTGAAATGAACTTTGATATTGACTTTGCGTTGAACCCTTCAGTTGAGACCCGAGCCACTAGTTTGAGTTTCCTTAGCCATGAAGGTAACATGCCTGTCATTGATGCCCATTTGGCATGACTAAGTGTGGGTAGTATTTCTTCACAACCGTCCCCCATTTGATATTATATGCCATTAATGAAAGATTAATATTTGTTTTAAGGGCGTATGGATGCATCCTATATTGTTTTGTATTTTCGATTGATTATGACTTATGGTATTTGGATATTTGGTTGACAGATGTTTGGGTGCAATCCACGTCTTTCACATTTGGTGCTCGCTACTTCCATGGTTTTTTTATTTTTAAAAAACTTTATGAAATGATTTGTTGGGCATGGTATTGGACTTGATTCGACTTTCTAGATTCATCCTTACTTACACTATGGATTTGATCTTCTGATTTGTCTTACCTTATATTATTGTATTTCCTTTGATCATGTAATTGTGATATCCTTTGTACCTTGGTATCGTATCCTTTGATTTCCAATATCTTTTGCTTCGATTATATATATCTGTTCACAAGGCTTTGTAAGCTCAGCCGGCACTTCCTTTCCTGCGCAGGGACTAAGCTAGGAGCTGGGGGTTGCTTTCAGCTATGAGTGCAAGTGTGGACTTTACCCTAGAATCTTAGTTTTTGATATAAATTGTTTTTCTTTTCAAGAACATTTTGTTATTTCGTTTGGATAATAGTCTATCTTTTAGAACTTATGTACCTAAGTCATGTTGACTTATTTTTTCCTTTGTTTATTTTATTTGAGACCTTCTACTTGTTTACGCCTTGTGTTTATGATTATTATGCCTTTTGATGTCACACCATATTTGTAATACTTCTACCC
The DNA here is from genome assembly GCA_026074375.1 of Tanacetum coccineum. Classification (NCBI taxonomy): domain Eukaryota; kingdom Viridiplantae; phylum Streptophyta; class Magnoliopsida; order Asterales; family Asteraceae; genus Tanacetum; species Tanacetum coccineum. The sequence goes on along the minus strand of BQNB010058583.1, from coordinate 17,490 downwards.
TTTTGGGTCGAGGCGTTACAATTTATGGTATCCGACTGCCTAGGTTATCATTACGAGGTTCCTTATGACCTTTAGAGCTTAGGCAATGACCTGCTGTGAGGATTGGGTAGACATTAGGTTCCTTCTGCGTAACTCTCTTCCGTAACCTATCTTGTTTTCGTTTGCTAATCGTTTTCTCGATCATTCAGATGGTGACTACCCGTAGAAACTCTGATGACGATGTCCCTAACTTCGAGACCTTGAATATGTTAACTGCCCTATACGTTTTGATGATCGTATTCGTCCTGCGAATTTACTTCCTATCCATATGCTCGACTTTGAGTGAATTTCCCTTGGCATGGATTGGTTTGGCTTTCTCATCGAGTACCAAATGACTGTATGCTAGAACTGTGATCTTTGGTAACGTTCCCACCTGAATTTGTTTATCATGTTCCCCACCGCTTTAAGTCCTGTTAAGCTTCATCATCTGCTATGAAGGCACGTACCTTGATTTCTCATGGGTGCCAAGGTTTTCTGGCTTCTGTTATGGACACATCTTTGGAGAGTCCTAATATTGAAAATCTTTCTGTTGTTCGTGAATTCGCTGATGTTTTTCCCGATGAACTTCCTGGACTTCCTCCGGCTAGAGAGATTGAATTTGGCATTGAGTTAATTCCTGGTGCTGAACCTATCTCAAAGGCTCCGTATCGTATGGCACCTGTTGAATTGAAAGAGTTAAAGGAGCAGTTACAGGAGATGTTGGAGAATGGATTTATTAGACCCAGTGTTTCGCCGTGGGGTGCACCGGTCTTATTTGTTAAGAAGAAGGATGGGAGCATGCGCTTGTGTATTGATTACCGCGAACTCAACCGTATTACAATTCGTAACCGCTATCCTCTTCCGCGAATCGACGATTTGTTTGACCAACTGCAAGGGGCCAAATATTTTTCTAAGATTGATCTGCGATCTGGTTATCACCAGCTTCGTGTGAGAGAGCAGGATATTTCTAAGACTGCTTTTCGTACGCGTTATGGCCACTACGAGTTCTTGGTTATGCCCTCGTCTATCTAATGCTCCGGCCGTGTTTATGAGATTTGATGAACCGTATTTTCCACGAGTACCTTGACAAGTTCGTTATTGTTTTCATCGACGACATCCTCGTTTACTCCAAGTCTGAAGAAGAGCATGAGCGACATCTACGGATTGTGTTGGAGATTCTTAGACATAAAGAAAGTTTGTAATGCGAAGTTTTCGAAGTGCGAGTTCGGTCCACACAACAAGTCGCTTTCCTTGGTCATATTGTAATCTGCAGACGCATCATTATGGATCCATCAAAGTTTGAAGCTATCACCAAATGTCCAGAGACCACACGGTGACAGGAAAATGAAAGTTTTCTGGGCTTGCTGGCTATTACCGTCGTTCGTTGAGGGTTTATCCCGATTAGCTTTTACCTCTTACCCAGCTGGATGAGAAAGGGTGAGAATTTGTGTAAGACGGATAAGCGTCGAGGAGAGTTTTGAGGAATTGAAACGGAGATTGGTGTCTGCTCCGATATTTGACTCTACCATCAGTGTCCGGTGGGTTTTTCCAGATTTAACAGTGATGCAATCGAAGAAAGGTTTTAGGTTTTGTTTTGAATGCAACATGGGAAGGTGAATCGCGCCTACGCTTCAAGGCACTGAAGCCTATGAAGTAAATTATCCAACCACCCATGACTTTGAGTTAGCTGCCGAGGGTTTTTGCAATTGAAGATCTGGAGACACTACCGCAGTATTGGTGAAGCTTGTGATATATTTACAGTCATAAGAGTCTCAAATATATTTTTACTCAGCGAGAACATAAACATGAGACGAGAAGTGGTTAAGAACTTCTAGAAAGATTATGAAACTAACATCCCGTACCAATCCGGGCCAGGCCTAAGTGTGGTTGCCGACGCCACTTATCAAAAATCTAAATCTGGGATGATAGCTTTATTTTGGATTCCATGAATCCATCATTGATTTTAGAGCGTTTGGATGGTTGAGCTATGTGTACGAGGTTCTGGTGGCTTTTGGGCGAGTATGAAGAATAGAGTCCTAACCTCATTGCTTACAATCAAAGAAAGCTCAAAGGGAACGACGTAAAAAAAAAAAAAAAAAAAAAAACTAATGGGCTATTTGTGCAGAATGTTGAAGACGGTAAACATACTGAGTTCAGTGTTGATGATGACGGTGTTGTGTGGTTTGAAGATAGGCTATATGTGTCCCCTAATGATCAGGCACTAAGAATAAGTCGCGAGAGGTTATAGAAGCTCATAGTTCTCCATTTAACTATTCATACCAGTTCAATTTCAACCAAAATGTACAGAATTATGAAACAGTACTTTTGGTGGAACTGCATGAAAGCAAGATGTGGCTAAGTTTGTATCCGAAAATGTATGACTTGTCAGCAGGATCAAAATTGAACATCCAAAGGCTAGTTGTTTGTTACCGAGCCGTTGGAGAATTCCTATGTGGAAATTGGGTATGAAGATTTCCATGGATTTCGATACTGGTTTGCCCTACTACTTCAGAAAAGACATGATGCGATTTGGATGGTGTGTTGATCGGCTAACCAAGGTCTGCTCATTCTTACCCATTCGAAAAGAACTATTGTAATTAGTAAGTTGGCGGAGATTTTTTGACAGGAAATCGTTAGACTGCATGGTACTCCGACTTCTATTGTGTCCGACAGAGATCCGAAGTTTACGTCTCGTTTTTGGAAAGGATTACAGAAAGCTTGGGGAACTCGTCTTAAGTTCAGTACAGCATTTCATCCTCAAACCGATGGTCAGTCAGAGAGGACCATTCAGACTTTGGAAGATATGTTGAGGGCTTGTGCTTTGGAATGGACAGGTAGTTGGAATGAATATTTGTGCTTGGTGGAGTTTGCCTACAATAATAGTTGGCATGCTAGCATCAAGGCAGCACCTTTCGAGCTTTTGTATGGTAGAAAATGTCGAGCACCTATTTGCTGGGATGAAGTAGGTGAACGTTTGATTGAAGGTCCGGAGCTCATCGAGATTACTAATGAGAAAGTGGCTGTTGCTAAGGAGAAATTGAAAGAGGCTAGATCGCGACAGAAGAGTTATGCTGATAAGCATCGACGTGACTTAGAGTTTCAAGTTGGAGATCGGCGTATTTCGAAAGTTTCGTCCATTCAGAAGGAGTTAACGTTTTTGGGATCAAGGGCAAGCTCAGTCCTCGATTCATTGGTCCGTTTGAGATTTTGGAACGTATTGGAGAGGATTTTTCTACGTCTGCGCTTCCTCCGCAGTTATCTCGTACTGTATATCTACGATGTCTTTCATGTATCTCTTTTGAGGGGATACCATTATCATCCATTGCATGTCGCATCTTATATCCTTTTATCAGATGCAGTCAGATATGACTTTTGTCCGAGGAACCTGAATCCATTCTGGATCGTCAAGAGAGAGTCATGAGAAACAAAGTTTATTCCTTTTGTGAAGATTCTTTGGAAGAATCACCCAGAGCGTGAGGCTACCTGGGAGACCGAAAGAGTCTTGCGAACTAGTTTTATCCTTATTATCCTTTGGTCTAGTTCGTATGTGTTCGTTTCGTTCTCTTTTTTCGTTTTCATTCCGGTTCATTTCAATTTTCGAGGACGAAAATTTTTTTTAGAGGGGAAGAAGTTGTAAAACCTAAAAATCTCAACAAGTGTAAAATTACCAAAATACCCCTAATGCAAGAAAAGTACATAAAAGCTTAAATAAATTTCATTTTAATTATAGAAATTATAAAAATGCAACATATGACAATTATGAAATTTTTAAGATTTAAAATACCTTATGTTATACAAGAAAAATAATTAAAATTTATATATATATGTATATAAGCCGAAATATGTATTTAATTAATTATACATTACAATTAAATATAAAATAAATTAAGATAATGATAAAATAAATTTGGCTAATTATTAAAATCAGATTTGAGCTATTTGAAAGCCCTAAAACTCGGCATAATACCTATTATAATTTCCTTTATACATTTTTCATTTGATAAATCCTAAAAACAAAACCGAAAACCCTAATAAAATCAAGAGGCGGCACAAGAGTTCTTTCAAGGGCAAGCACGATTTTTCTAGGGTGTTTTGAAGGTCAAGGATTGTGGGAAAAATAGTGGGAAGATTGTAAAGTGCTTGGTTCGATTGTGGTATTTGTTTTGGGTTCGAATTAAGCAACCGGGTTCAATAATTCATTAAATCATCAAGAATCATCAAAGGTATTTTTTTATCTCAATTTTCATCATATTAATTCGTTTTATGCATGAGAAAAATTTTATCATGCATTTATTTTGATTTATAAAATTAAAACATGTTCGAACCTAATTTTTAGCTAATTATGAAATCGGCACAAATAATATTTGTACAATTGATTTTTATATTTTTCTAAGGTTTTTTATATCATATATGACTCAGAAAAATTGTTGGATAATTTTATAGAGGATTCGAATAATTATTGGGGAATTATCTTGGTTTGCCGATTTTGAAATAAAGGAAAAAGGAAAGAAATAAAATGAATTAGGGTTAGGGTTTGATAATTTTTCCAGGTGCAATAAATGCTAATGATTGGTAAATAAATGTGGTTGTGATTGGGAAAAATTTAATTATGGTTTTTGTGGATTTAATTTGTTAGCCGAATTTTGGTATGTAAAGATAAGGGGTGATTATGTAAATTTCTGAAACTATGAGGTCTATTTTTTAAACATGTTATTATACTTTTATATCTGTATAAAATAAGTTGGTGTGTATAAAATGTCATATAGAAATTGATTTTGATTAAGATTGGTTAATTACATATAAGGTGAAAGTAATTATGAAATTAATTAATTAAAATTGAGGACGTGCAATGTAAATTCTGAAAAGTGGAAGGTTTGGTTAGTATTTAATGTATAAAGTTTGAATTTTTGTCATAATTTTGAATCTATAAGGACTTTTTTTAATTATGGATAAATTAAAGATATTGTTTAAAATAATTAATAAAACAAAAAGGCTACATATGGTAAATATGTGTAAAATTAAGGGTTTGACTTGTAAAATATAGAAAATGGAAAGGTATAATCTTAATAAAATGTTGAAACGTTGATATTTACAACTTTTACCTTGAAAATGTGTTGATTTGTATATTAATAAACCCTAAATTATGGAAAGTTGTCCATATTTAACCCTAAACTTGTAAGGTTGACATTTAGTTCCCTAGCTATTCAAAATACTTAATAGAATCTTCAAATGATGAATATATAATTATGGAAATTTACCAAAAATAGAAAGTATAACATAAATGAATGGTTAGTAATTTCGAATTCATCATTTCTTTAAGTTCGGTCAAGAGGGAGTGTATTTTGATATTCACTGGGTGTTTTCTTTGGTTATTGCTTTGCTATCATGAAATTAAGTACAGATAATTCTACTTATCGTTAAGTTTTCTCATGACATATTCCTCTTACTTTTGATTACTTATGTGATTTGCTACATTTTGCTTCTGAGCCTTTACTGGTTTCACTTATATGATTCTGTTTATATGTTCTATTTGAAACCCCTTGCTATGCTACCTTTGATATTTTAACCTTGGCATAGAACCTTTGCTATGATACCTTTGAAATGAACTTGATATACTTTGCTTTGAAACCCTTCAGATTTGAGACCCGACCAGAACTATTTGTTTCCCATAGCCATGAAGGAAACATGCCGTGTCATTGAATGCAGCCTTTGCTGACTCATGTAAGGGTGAGTGATTTCTCACACTTCCCCCAGTTGATATTATAATGCAGCATTATGAAGATTATTATTTGTTTAAGGTGCTTATGGAGCATCCTAGATTTTGTTATGGTATTCGATGGATTATGACATTATGATATTTGGATATTTGGTGACTGATGTTTGGGTGCAAAATCCACGTCCTTTCACATTGAGCTCGACTACTCCATGGTTACTAGATATTATTTGTTTGGGCTTGTAATTGGACTTGATTCGACTTTCCGATTCATCTTAACTTACAACTATGATTTGATCTTCTGATTGTCTTACCTTAAATATTTGTTATTTCCTTTGATCATGTATTGTTGATATCCTTTGTAACCTAGTATCGTATCCTTTGATTTCATTATCTTTGCTTTCGATTATATATATTCTGTTCACTGGGCTTTGTTAAGCTCAGCCGGCACTTCCTTTTCCTGCGGGCAGGTATCTAACTAGGAGCTGGGGGTTGCTTTCCATTCAGGCTATGAGTCTGAGATGATGGACTTACCCTAGCGATTCTAGTTTTGATTTATGAATTGTTTCTTTCGAAGACATTTGTTATTTCGTTTGGATATTTCATCTTTGAGAACTTATGTACCATAAGTCATGTTGACTTATTTCCTTTGGTTTATTTATTAAGACTTCCCTGTTTATGCTTGTGTTAAAATTATGTATGCTAAAATATATTTTTGATATATAAATTATTTATCCAGTATCTCTATACTTATTAGCTTTTGCACCAAGTGTAATAAAAGTTTTTGAGTGTGCAATAAGTTTTGGATGTGAAAACAGTTTTTGGCATGTTAGATGGTTATATGGACAAGAAATTTTGAACAAAAAGCAATTGTTTTCAGGGTTTGGGTTATGGCTTACCACCACACAACAAATGGTATTCAACTCACCATGTCTAACAGACAACAAAGAGTTGGCTAGTCCAACAGCAAACGGCTTTTGGTAAAGACTTAACAAATCCGTTTATATAGTTGACAACTTGCTAATAAGTTGTATGGTAATCAACTCACCATACTTCATAGTTAAGAGTTGGCTAGTCCAACAGCAAACGGCTTTTGGTAAAGACTTAACAAATCCGTTTATATAGTTGACAACTTGCTAATAAGTTATATGGTAATCAACTCACCATACTTCATAGTTAAGAGTTGGCTAGTCCTGAGCAAACGGCTACAGGTAAAGACATATCAAATCCGTTCATGGTTGTAATGATTTACCAAAAATCATATAGTTTTCAACTTACTATGATTCATGTTCTGAAAGTTGAAACTGGTTCTCAGTCCACCATGGATTTGACCCTTTCTGGGTGCCAAAGGACTGACTAGCCCAAGAGTGAATGGCTACTTGGTAGAGGCTCATCAAATCCATTCATGTAGCTGTGGTGGTTCTATATTGTTGCTATTCAAAGACTGATGAGATGCTGACAAGACCATTCTACTTGATCCTTTAGTTTCAAGATTATTCAACTAGGTCAAGTGGAATGACTTAATGATGACTTATTGCTGCTTAATGTCAAATGCACAAGCTGTTTTGGATGCTCAAGGTTATATTTCAGTTTTAGATGGTGCAGAATGACTACTTCAATCCTCATGGTGCTCAGATGAAGATCTATTATTGAAACTTGAACTTAAAGCAAGTCAAATTAAGTTTTGGGGAGGCTTGTTAGGGAAATATTGTATTCATAGTTACTACTGTAGATTTTGTCATTACTACTTGTAGCATATTAGTTTCTCCTGGTAGAGTATTTGTCATTAGTACTAAGTAGTAAATTAATGGTTACTACTGGTAATGTTTGATAGTTAGTCGGGTAGTACAAATGTAATAGTTAGGATTGATGAGTTTATTAGGATGTGATATTGCATCTTTTATATGCGTATAATATACGCGTTTATGTATTAAGCTATTAGGGTTTCCTACAAGTATAAAAGGACCCTATGGCATAGTGAAATGTACACCTTTAGAACACATTTCACATAGTTAGTAAAACCTGATCAATAGAAAGGATCTTGTTCTTTATAATCATTGTTCTTCTTAGCACTTATGTTTATATTCCGCATAGACACTAGTGTTCATTTCAGAGCCTCTCTTGTAGACTGAGTTGTTTTATACAAGTTATCTACCACCCTATAAACAGGCTAGAAAGATCTATAATTGGGATCTACAGTTTTGTATTATTTAATATAAGATTTGATACTTAACCGCTTATTTGTATGAATCTCAGTTATTATCGAGCATTGGCAAAAGATGGAGAAAAGAGCGTGTTTTGGAGCATAAATGATGAAGATCGAGAAAGTCTACTAAATCTGAAGAATACAACATATCCTTTTAGACGTATACGCTATTTCCCAAGACTTAGACAAAATCAAAAACATTGCTTGACTTTGAAGAATACGTCGTATCCACATCAGCATATACGCCGTATAAGATACTTTGGTCAACATTCTGAAGAAACACGTTTTACAGCCAATACGCCGTATCTTGATGCCCCTATACGCCATATTCAGTAGCGGTTAATGAATATTTTATAATAAAATAATCATGGAGCCCACTCCAACTTACCCTAATACGCCGTATCGGATCCCTCCAATACGGCGTAGCGACCTATTTTCAAACCTTGTAAATAGAAAACATAAAACTCGGTTTTCAGTATGCAAAGACCACCAAGTACGATCTACAAACGATTTTAGAAGCCAAGAAGGTCCTGCAAGTGCCTCAAGTTAATAGGAAAACTCTTGTAATCTCTATACTCCCCTATAAGCATTCGGTTAGCATAATGTTTTATTTATATTAATCGTTCGTCTATGATACTGTGTATTGTAACAGCGTCTATGGACTAATACCTATAGGTATTAGCCATGTTTATGATAATTTAATGTTTGTTGTGTTTATATCGATTGTTTACTTGTTCATTGCATGTTGATTATGTTTATCACTTCATATTTGTTTATGTTTCGATTGTGTGTTTAATCTATCATTCATTTGGATCTAGAATGAATGACGCAGGCTAGAGTCTGGGATAGAACTACATACAACTTATCTATGTGACTCTGGAATAATAGGACTACAAATTTATGCCCCTGTTCTTCCATTGGTTAAGTGAATAGGTAGACTAAGTGGTGACTTAGGATTACATATAACTTTCTGTTTTCCTTGGGTGAGTGCTCGGACCGTGGACTACCAGCATATAGATAACAATTGGACATAAGTGGGTAAAGCCTCAATGAGCTAGGTTTTGATATTCACCAATGTTGTCTCCTAGATATATTATAATCAACAATGTGAGCTTTATGCGGGTTTGGTTAATTGTGACAGGATTAACTGAAAAACAAACCTAGAGATTAGGGAGAAGACCCACATAAGCTTAGGAATGATATAACACTAACGAAGTAACACAATCATTGCACTCATAAACAATTCCTACATTTTATTAGATTAAAATGGCTAATACGTTTTTCTTACATTAGTGTTTGACCACTTCTTTATCTTTTATTTATCTACTTGTGTGTGTTCTTTATTTCATTTAGCTTAGATTAAACCAAAACTCGTGCCAGTCTCTCAGGCTGAAAACCCCTCTTTTACGTTAGTTTATTTTTTGGGGTAAAGGGTTACCCCGGTAAATAAAATTAAAACCAATAAAAGTTTAAGTACAAATGGAATGTGGGTGAAATACCACATTAACCTCAAGTGTAACACCCTCAACAGTTTTAACAAAACACAATGTTTTCAAAAATAAAGTTTTATAATAAAACATCAATGTTCAAAATGAATCATGTCCCAAAATGTTTAAACATCATAGAGTTTTAAAAGAAGGTTTCATCGAATGTAAAGTATGTAAAGTCTTCAAACGATATCCGTGCGACTCCCCTTCAAGAAACTTACAACCTAAGGACATGAGATAAAACATGCTAAAAATATCAACACATAATGTTGAGTGAATTATTAGGTTTTATAATAAAACAATGGACCACAAGATTTTGAGTAATAGTAGACTATTGAAACACATTCAAAAGTAGAAAGTATTTATTATTACCCTAAGCTCATGACACCAAACCTTAATTGTTTTGTGCCCCATCAAATATAGGGTGTTCTGCTAAACACCCCAAAGAATACCTCAAATGTTAAATGCGTCCGCTGGCCATTGTAGATACCAGAACCTGGACGGGGATTGTCAGTCCGAATAGATCTATTCACAACATTCACGTTTACTTTACTCGCAATTAACGGCTCATGATTCAAGGGGACTTAAATGGCAGTAGTGGGACTTAGGCAATAATATTAGCATACAGTTTTGTACTTGTGTCCAAATATAAAAACATAGCATGCAATATGCCCCGTGGAGTTTGTAAAACAATTAATAAGAAAAGAGGCTATGAACGCACCTTTTAGCAATAGGATAAACGTTAACGAAAACAACGTCAGGATGAAATAATAAATCCTACTTGCAACCTAGAAGGAATGGTGCGACTTAGAATATATATAATTATACTCCGTGACAAATAATAATATGGTTTATAAAAATATTTTCATAAAATGTTTGGCATTGTACATTAAGTTTTAAACCTTTTTAAACATAAATTGAGCCTAAATATATATTTACCTACTTAACACTTAAGCCCAAATACAAGGATTTTAAGAAAGTTAATATTAGCCCATTTACAAATGTCCATTTTACTTTTAATAAGCCCAAAACTAGTGAGCTGCCAAAAATTCCGGGTATCGTCTAACTTTACTAACTCGTATCTCCCAACTCGTAAATGGTCTTTGGTCGATTTTTAGGCTCACGAAAAGGTAATTGAGTCTATTTTACAGAAATAAGTGCCCCACATTTTCAAAAGTTACGTAACACCTGTGAAATTACCAATTTACCCTTGGTTACCAAAACTGAGTTTTTGACTGATTTTTACCGTCTCACTAAATTAGACCTATCTCCTAAACCGTACGCCCGTAGAGGCCGAAACACACGGAAAAATTTAAGTTAGCCAAATATCTACAACTTTTTGTTTTACTAAAATGGGTGTTTCTGTACAAAAATTTGGACTTGTGATCAATTTAAAATTTGGGTGCATTTTCCGACTAGTTTTACCGTTTTGGTCATAAAACGCTCATCGAGTATCGTTAGGCTTCGATTTAGGTGGGCACGTGAATCTAAGACAATTGTCTAGGTCTTTATTATTTTCCCAAATTTTCTCAGGTCATCAATAATTCAAAAATACCCTTACAACCTACTAGTCTAAATCTGCCATTTCAAAGGTGTTACAAATCCAATCAAACCAAGTTTCTACCTCACAAATCTTGTGTACAATGCCATAAAATTACCAATACATAATCAAGAATGATAAAACACCTCATTTACAGAAATTACAATAAAGTAGAATACTTTTACATGTAGAAAATAATGTAGAACAAGGATCTTACAAGAAATGTGAAAATGATGAAAGACAACAAAATCAAAACTCGCTCTCTAAAAATTCAACCCAAATCACAATAACCTCAACAAACACTTGCAAGAACCCTTGATGCACTTCTATTACCCTTTTAAATCAGCCTCTAAACTTGTGTGAATGATAATCTTGAAGATGATTTGAAGAGATGACAACTAAAACATGATGACCTTTAACCTTGTGCTTGATTCTTGAAAAACCCAAAATAAAAGTGCAACCCTAAATTATGAACCCTTGTTTAAACCTTGTAAATTGATGAATTAACCCTTAGGAACATCTTAGATAACCTTGGAAATGATCTTGGAATGCTTGAATTAGATCAAAAATCAAAGATAGTGAAACCCTTGGTGTGGGTTTTTGGGCCGTGAGCTAGGAACAAAGGGAGGGAGGAAGTGTGTGTTTTTGGTGGCTAAGAAAATAAGATAAATGACCTAAAATGTGTATAAGATGGTATATATAGTGTAAAGTCTAGGGTTTGAGGTTAAATGGTTTGACTAGTCAAGTGACTATGTTTGTGCTAGTTGGTTCGGCCACACAAGAGAAAAGGAAGAAAGTATGAACCAAGGTTGAGCCATTTGTACAAGTATCATGTGTATTTGAAAGTTTACTAGCCATCATGAGTCAAAATAGGTCGAGGGTGGTGTAAGAAGGTCACATGAGAATTTTTAGCAAGGAAAGGGTATGATGTGGTATTATTTCTGGTTAAATTTTATGTTAAATTTGGTATAAGTGGGTATTGTTTAGGCTAATTGGTAAAAAGGTATGATATTGTAAAAGTTTAGACGCAACCACGACGAATAAACGTATATGTTAAAAATAAGATAATAACATATAGAATACCTTTGTAAAATAATAAATTACGTAGAGCACGTAGACGGATAATAAATCTAAAGACGGCTCACGCTTAGCTAGGAACGTGAGATAATTTATCCGGTAAAACCGTAAAAAGTAAAATTTACTCAAAAGTAAATAAATAATAAAAGAATGGATTAAAATAATGACCTGGAATTTATGATGTGCTACAGTCTACTCTCGTTAAGGGAACTCTGGTCCCTAGAGTTCAATTGGTGACGTCACGTGGCGAGGCGCTTGAGAATATATGAGGGTACTTGCTTTTGAATTGGTCTTCTCGCTCCCATGTGAATTAAGGTCCTCGTCGAGAGTTCTAATGAACTTTGATGATAGGGATACAGCTATGATTTAGTTGTTTGAGTTCATGGTCTATAATCTCTATAGGCTCCTCGATAAAGTGTAGCTTGTTGTCGAGTCGAATTTCATTTAGTGGAATGACAAGGTTTTCATCGGATAAACATTTCTTCGGGTTCAAGACGTGAAAGGTGTTATGGATTCTATTGAGTTCCCGCGGCTGTTCAAATTGGTATAGCTTGCTTACTCTGGTGACTGTGCATCTTGTACCGTACATGTAGTGTCTCAAATTCTTTAGTGCAAGGGCTAAATCTCCTATCTTCAGATTATGCGTTAAAACATGTTCGAAAGGTTCAATAAAATAATTAAGCAAGATAGCAAATGAATATTAAATAAATAATAGTTAATTCATAAAATGTCTGCAATGTGCGTGTATGTACAGATTAGTTGTTATGAAAATCTTAAATGAAAAAATTAAATATTTGTACTGATGAGAAAGCAAGCAAAAACAAAGAATTAATATGTCATACCGCTGATCAAATAAGCATATATCAAGTATCAATACATATCAAGATCGAAGGATGAATTTGTGTCGATAATAAATGTGAGCGGAGGAATCACATTATTTATTAATCTTCAAAAAAGTGAATGCCAATACAAAGAGGTTATAACGTGTTTGATATTTCAGGATTAGATAATCCTAAAAGGAAAATTGACTATTTTTACGAACGAAGAAACAGATGACCAACAATCAACGCAAAGAAGAATCGATAGATCATGAAAAGGATGGTCATAGCATCATAAGGAAAATCAATGAAAGTATATGGAGAAATAATAGAAGATTATCTTGAGCACGTAAAATACAAATATGTCAACGACTTTAATCACATCAAAACTCCCATGCCCAAAAGGTATCAAATCGATGTCAAAGACATGACCCTCGATTTCTAGTTTGCATCCCTCAATAACCTTATCAATCTCAACTAGCT